>WEDG01011460.1:0-25805 GCA_017591395.1 Schistocephalus solidus
GCTAAAAAGCCGTGGCTTGGAAGGTTGCCAACTGACGGGATGATTCGGACCACGTGGTCAGCCCAATGTGTGTTTTGTGTGGAGTGGCTGACTGTCGGACTGAGAGTCAGGCTGCAATGGCTCCTCCTTTATGTGGCCTTTAGGGCCCTCCCACTCCATGTCATCCAAGCCAGATATGGTGGTACGCCCAAGGGCGGCTCCGGCCGCGCCAGCCACCTGCGCCCTCTCCCATCGCCTGTCTTCTTGACTTTGTCTTGACACCTGGCTCAGGTGGGGGAGAAGGAGAGAGTGCGGTAGCTGCAGCGAAAGGCTACTATCACTTAAAACGAATTCGCGCGCATTTCAGCGTCCCTGCACAACCCTTCCGTGGAGCATTCGGTGGACCTCATCGAAATCGACGGTTGAACTGCCGAGCTGCTGCAGTAACAACCAGGAGTATGGTCATTACTCATGTTTGCTTCTCATGCTGAGAGTGGCGACCTAAAACAGTTTTTTTCAAAATAGAATGCCACTTGTACAATGTCATAAAGATGACATCTATTGGCGTACTTCCCTTCCCCCGCTGATCACTGCTTACAAGCTTTTTAACCGATAGGACACTGCATGGCCCCTAAAATTCATGTTGTGCGTGGGTATAAAGTGCCCCTTGTGAAATATCATGCCTCTACTTTACCTTGCTTACCTTTACAGAATTCACAACGAAGCACTCAATTTCGTTACTAGCTTCAAAATTATTTTTGTTTGTTCGTCCGCATGGTCACACCCAGGAATCATTCGGTCTTCGCTCTTCTTGTTACTACTTGTTTTAGTTTTACTGAGGCAATAAAAAGGATGTGTCTGACATATCTGAGCAAAATTGATGGCACCTTGGATAAAATAGACAAAAGGTTAAGCACATTTTGAGCCTATAACAATCACTAGGCGGTAGGAAAAGAAACACCTTTTCTGAAGATACTTTGAATCACTGAAGACAAAATGGAAAAACGTTGCAGTTAGTGATACTGCAAAAATGTATCTCCTGGCACAGAGGTCAACTAGTAGTTGAAGTTATAGAATCACATCAGTTATCTGGAACAAGGATAATAAAAGAGTCAGCTCCTGCAGCGAAATCATATGAACGACTTACGACAATTATCGAAAAAAAATCGACGTTATCTATATGTTCCATAAGGTACACTTTATTAGTGAATTGTTTGCGTTTGCCTTTATTTAAACAAGTATACTAGAACTTGTAATGAAACCTAGCGACTACACCTCTGCTTCTCAAAAAGTGCTCCTGCTCACGCAAAAGCACTGCCAAATGGACATTATGAAATTTTGGATTCGGAAACGTGTCGTAAACGCCCATTTTCGTGACCTGGTCCCGTGTGACTTCCATCTGGTTCCCATGATACATAGCCACCTTCTAAGGGCAAACGATGAGAATGACGACAAAAGTTCCAATGCGCGGGGGGCGTATAAAGGAACTCAACTAAGTCTTTATTTATGCGATGTAAAAATGCTTGCAAAATCAAGTCTTTTGCGCCAGAGAAACTCAGAATTTTGCCAGTTGTCGGGGCTTTACTGAAGCCCATACTCATTCAAAACGACGGAAATTTAAGGATAAATAGGTCTCCAGTAAACACTCACCGAGGACGGTGCACAAGGGGGAGAAGGTAACATGAAGTATGAATGAGGGATTACCGGACTCTTTCTATCACTATTTAATAGTCGTAGAATTGGAGACATCAATGGGACTCGTTCGAAAAAATTCTTCAAGTACTTCGAGAGTGGCATCATATAAATACTAAACACATTTGATTGTTAGACCAAATGGACCTCCACTGAATATTTAGTGAGAAATATGCTGACATGTTTAAGGAGGAATTCCATTCAAAACGATGAACGCATGAACAGGGGCTTATAATAATAGGGGATATGGCGAAACCTCACATTAAGGAGCACTTTTGTGTTCTCTGACCTGTAGGAGGGTGGTGCCATAAAAGGTGCCAGTTGAGGGACACCTTCCAATCCACCATCCTGGATGTCCTCGGCCGCGCACATCATCAGCACCAAGACTGGTTCGATGACAACGACGCAGCCATCAACACTCTGCTCGGCGAGAAGAACAAGTTGCACAAAGCCTACGTCGAGCGCCCTACCGCTGCAAACAAGACTGCCTTCTACCGAAGTCGCCGCCTTCTACAGCAACGGCTGCGTGAGATACAGGATGCCTGGATGACGCGCGAAGCCGAGGAAATCCAAGGGTACGCGGACCGAAACGAATGGAAGAACTACTTCACCGCCATCAAGGCTGTCTACGGACCTCCCATCAAAGGTGCCGCCCCGCTTCTCAGTGCCGATGGCAGGACGCTACTCACTGAGAAGACGCAAATCCCGACGCGGTGGGTAGAACATTTCCAAAGCGTTCTCAATCAGCTCTTCACCATCTCCGACGCTGCCATCAATCGTCTGCCTGAAGCGGAAATCAACGCCGACCTTGATCTCCCGCTCTCACTCTCTATCTCTCTCCAAGAAACCATCGGAACCGTGCAGCAACTCTTCAGCGGGAAAGCACCTGGCTCGGACGCTATCCCTGCTGAGATTTACAAGCATTGCGGACGGCAAATGATGAAAAATCGCACAGTGCTATTCTAGGAGATGTGGCACCAAGGGCAAGTCCCTCAGTATTTCGAATACGCAACCATTGTCCACCCGTACTAGAAGGAAGGGAACCGCCAAATCTGCAACAACCACCGAGGAATGTAGCTGCTGAAAATCGCCGGAAAGGTCTTCGCCCGCATTCTCCTCAATCACCTGAATGCGCACCTGGAGCAAGGACTGCTACCGGAAAGCCAATGTGGTTTCCGACGACACCGAGGGACAATCAACATGATCTTCGCCACTCACCAGCTGCAAGTGCCATGAGCTGCAGACTCACCTCTAAACTACCTTCTTGGAACAGATGAAAGTCTTTGATAAGGGGAATCGTGATGGGCTGAGGAAAATTTATACAGAAATTTGGCTATTCTGAATTGTTCAGTCATATGGTGCGTCAACTTCACGACGGGATGATGTCACGTGTTATTGACAAAGATACAGTATCCGAAACATTCGCAGTGACTAAGGGTGTGAAGCAGGGCTGCGTCCTTGCGCCTACCCTCTTAGTCTCATGTTCTATGCCTTGCTAATGGACGCCTACCGTGACGAACGCCCCGGGATCCGCATCGCCTACCGGATGGACAGCCGACTCCTCAACGAACGACGGATGCACTTCCGCTCGCGTGTCTCCACAGCAACCATCCACGAACTTCTCTTTGCTGACGACTGCGTACACAATGCAATGACAGAAGAGGAAATGCAAAGGAGCATGGACCTCTTTGCTGCCACTTGTGAGAACGTCGGACTTCGCATCATCACTGAGAAGACGGTGGTAATGCATCAGCTACCACCCAATATCACCTACACCGCAGCTCACATCAATGTCAATGGCGCCAAACTGAAAGCTGTGGATACCTTCATGTACCTGGGCAACAATCTCTCCCGCAGCACCAAAGTCGACGATGAGATCGCCCATCGGATCGACAAAGCCAGCCAAGCATTTGGACGCGTGCAGAACATAGTCTCAAATCGACATGGTATCCACCTCAGCACCAAACGCAAGATGTACAAAGCTGTCATGCTGTATGAAGTGGAGACTTGGACGATCTACTAAAAGTAGGCCCAGAAGCTCAAACACTTCCACCTCAGCTGCCTCCGCGGAATACTAAAGCTGAGATGGCAAGACAGGATCACAGCCAAGGAAGTGTTTGGAACGAACAGGCCTTCTCAGCATCTACGCCCAGCTTAAGCAACTGCAACTGCGCTGGAGAGGCCACCTTGTGAGAATGGACGACGAGCGACTACCCAAACGGCTTTTCTATGGAGATGTTGATACGGGTGCTCGCCGACGGGAAGGTCAAATACGATGCTACAAGGAAACTGAAGAAATCCCTGAAGCAAACGTAAATCAACCCGGTGACCTGGAAGGACCTCGCCCAGGACTGACCGGCATGAAGAAGATCTGTGAAGACTGGTGCAGCCATCTATGAGACTAACCGGATCGCCGCTGCTAATACCAAAAAGGCAGCTCGCAAGTCACAAGTACCGCGGGTCAAAACTGTCAATGCCCAAACCCTGCCAACGTGCCCAAGCTGTCAACGCACATTCCACGCGCGGATCGGCCTGTTCGGACATCTTCGAACGCAATGCAATAACAATCCCACAACATCAACCTCGGCCACACCTGCCTCAGACCCAACGACGACGACGACCACCCTAACCACTGATAACCACTTCATCGATGCCCCGCTGCCCACGATCACCGGCACCTTCCCACTTCTCCCACTCCTTGCGCCGATCATGGCGAAAAACATCACTTGCCCCGCTCCCGCCACCTCAGTAGCCACCTCCGACTACATGCCACCTGCTACCTCCTCCTCCTCCACCACCAGCCCCAAAAGCAGTGATGGGGCCTTAACCTCTATGAATTAATTGTGCTGGTAGTCATCTGGAGGATCCCAGTTTGATTGTTTAGAAACTCCTGCTTAGGCAGTCAGTGTACTGTATCAAGCTTGGTAGGTTCGATATTTTACAGTAGGCCGAGGGGGTGATTTGACCCAAATGTACTTTAATTTGCTGGAACATTGGCAGTAATCAAGCCCTTCCTTGCTGTCATGGTTTCCAATCCCACCGAGGTGGCTGATATTTCACGACTGGGTCGAATTAAATTCATTATTGTCCGTTTAATTCCCGGACACTCAACTTCTGGGCTTTGAAAAGGGTCCTGCTGGTAGTTAACGGCAGATAGTGCACGCTTTAATCATTCGAATTGAACTTCTCACTTAGATTTTCATAACGCCATGTTCCAATTGGTTGCTAAATCCGCTGATATTAACTCCCCCCCCTCCCTCCTACAGCTACGATCTCCGGGGCGTTTAACGTCCTCTGCTAGGTTCAACCCTAAGGGATCGCCTCTTCTTCTTCTTATTTATTTTCAGGCGCAAAGCGCTTGAATCGGCACGACGTTGGGAAATATTTGCCCTAGGTCTGTCTTCAACGTACGTGCAAAATAAACTCCTCCACAGATGCCTTGACAATCACGTGGTCCCAAAAAGCTTGTCTTGCAAGCCACCGCTGAACACAAATCTGGCGAAACGGTGGGTGACACAACATAGCAGACGAATGATTCGGGTGCTCCTCCAAGACTGCCATCTTCGACTGCGCAAATACAATGGGGTATTAAGCCAAGCGGTTACACAGTGCGCCGAACTAACCGGCGAGGACGCAGTCAGGCTGCTGCAGAAGGTGATTGATAAACGGACCAGAGACCGACGAGCAACGAGAGATGCGGAGCTGGCGGATAAGCTGCGAAATATAACCCATTAATTTCACGAAGAGAACGAAGTTCTGGTGCACAATATGTCCTCCAAACAGTTTTCGCCAGCACAATTAAAAGTGCTGAGTCAAGAAGCTTGCTTTAACATCGCAAACGCCGATCCGGTCAATCTTGTGGCCACTGTCTAGTCGATTCTCAAACAAACCGGGGAATCCGACGAAACAAATTACCTTATTCGGCAGCCGATAACCTCATTAGTGATGGCACCAAACCACGCGCGATCATTTCCAGAGTGGAACAGAGTGCTCTCAAGATACTGAGGGCTGACACCGGCATCGTGATTCTGCCAGCCGACAAAGGACTTCGACAGTAGTGTTGATCAATACCGACTACATCCAGAAGGCCAAGACCTTACTGGAGGACCGACAGGCGTACCTGCAGTGTGACGACGAACCGATGAGGAAACTTGTGACAGAACTCGACAGGACACTCGCTGACATGCAAAAGAACAAGGCAATTACTAAGTCAGTACGACTGGCCATTAAACCAATAGACGCGGCTGCAGCAATTTTCTACGGACTACCGAAAGTACACAAGGATGGTATCCCCCTCCGGCCAATCGTGTCATTGCGCGGTGCACCAACATTTCATCTGGCGAATTGGCTTTTCCGAAATTTGCGGTCGCTCACCTCGGATACGACCACGACGGTCTGTTCAGCAGCTCAATTCCTGGAGCAGCTTCAGGGAGTGAAAATTACTGCAGATTAGGTGATGGTGTCATTCGATGTCACCTCTCTCTTCACCTCAATCCCACAAAGTCTGGCAACCTAAACGATCAATGGAGTACTCGAGAGCAAGTACAACGAGACAAAAGAGGGGGTGAAACGGAGACATCTCATCCAGCTCTTAAAATTCTGCCTGAAGGCGTACTTCCCTTTCGAAGGAACAGCGTATGAGCAGGTAAAGGGGACACCAATGGGATCGCCACTCTCCGGCTTCATCGCAGATTCAGTACTCCAAAAAGTAGAGACCCTTGTTTTCGAAATTACAAATCAAAATTCTGAACTCGGTATGTTGACGATACCTTTATCATCATCGAGCGGGAAATGGTAAAGGAATTTCATGACAGCCTGAATTCTGTTTTCCCTGACATCCAGTTTACAATGGAGATGGAAGTCAACAACCAGCTGCCGTTCCTAGACGTTTTCGTCCACCGAAAACCCAGTGGGGACCTAAAAATTACCATGTATAGCAAAGCCACCAGGACCCGCCAAATCCTGAGCTACCATAGCAAACATCCGTTATGCCACAAACGCACTTGTGTTCGAACACTATACAAAAGGCCTGAAACACACTGCAGTGATCTAGCCGAAAGAAAGGCAGAACTTCGATACCTCCAACGCCTCTTCATGGCCAGCCAGTATCCCGCAACTTAATCGAGCGCAGCAGACAGTCCAGGCAAAGCCGAAGGCCAGCGACCGAACAACCAAACATACGGCGAGCGTTGCCATGCATTAACGGTGATTAGAAGGCGGTTTCCCGTCTCTTTAGACCGCTGGGGATTGGCATAGCCCACCGGCCGAAGTCAATCATTCGACATCTGGTTATGAGACCTAAGGTTCCCCTGGCCCGAGGTGAAACAACTAGTGTCATCTACCGGGTGCAATGCAATTTCTGCGCAGTAAACTACATTGGAGAGACCGGGACACGGCTACAAACTCGAGTCGGAGAGCACATGAGGTCAGTAAGAAGAATGGATCCATTGTCTTTAGTGGCGGAACACTGTGCAGAATCTGGACACACGTTCGCCTTCCAGAATGCGGAAATTTAGGGTCGGGGAAGTGACCGCGTGGCAAGGGAAACAATCGAGGCCTGGCACACGGGAACCACCTCCATTAATCGTTGTGTGACGCTTCCTACGGCTTACAAAGCCCTACGGACGCAGCTCAATGATCAAAAGAGCCAACGTGAACATGGGCCTAACGTGCATCCGAACATCTATGAATCCATGGTGGACACGCACGCAATCATAACACAAACCAGACAGGCGAAGGAACAGTTATCGCCTCGGTCACCTCAACCACTTATTCGGCAGGTGCGAATACACACGGAGGTGCGCTCGCAACCAAGATTAACCGCCTGGGGTGGCAGCTTCGGTCGATGGGGGTACCGACGGCTACTGCCAACGTGCGAACGCGGCCACTTAACTAGATTGAGAATAAGCCATCATCCGCCCTCCCCCCCTCCATCACGGGCCCGGTTTACAGGCAAATGATGATCGCCAAGGGTGGAACGCCACCCTACTCATCAAGCAGCATGACAAATGAGGATCTCCACCCCCAACCTGGCCCCTCCTCCACGCAAATTCGAAAACCCTAGTAATCCCGTATTAACCTTAACGGTACCACCTATAAATACTATGAGGCGCGGTACAATACTTACCTCTAACGATGAAATATTGTTTGATTTAGAAACGTCAGGACAATATAACCATGGTTCTCCATGATCGCCTCTTCTTTCTTTTCTTTTCAGGATAGACCGGCACGGAGAAGATCAGTGAAGACTGGTTCAGCGATCTATGAGGCCAACCGGATCGCCGCCGCCAAGGCCAAAAGAGCGGCACGAAAGTCACCAGTGCCCCGGACCAACACCGCCAATGCCCAGGCCCTGCCAACATGCCCGCGCTGTCAACGCATCTTCCGCACGCGAATCGGCCTGGTTGGACATCTTCGGAAGCAATGCACCAACAATCCAAAAATTCCAATTTCTATGTCAAATTCTGCAAACCCTCCTTCTGACTCCCACACCCGCACTCCTGGCATCAATTCCATTACTCCCAACATCATAGAGACCACATCCATCTACTCATCGCCTGTTACCCCCACCACCGCAACCACCACCGCCTTCGCCTTCACTACCACCACCACCACCATCAGCGATGGGGAATCTCTCCTAAGCTGTACTCAATGCGACCGCATATTCACCTCACGCATCGGCCTGGTCGGTCACTTGGGAATACATCGTACAGAGACCGGTGAGCCAGTGCCTGGAGCACCATTCCACAGCAGAGATCATCGCCTCCACTGCCCTCACTGTTCTCGCACATTCACTCATCGCATGGGCCTATTCGGTCACATGCGCATTCATGACAGCGGAATTCACCACAATGCCAACAACACCGATACACCATGCACACTCTCCGCTCCTGCCATTCTTAGCGCCCCTGCCACCCCCACTACCATGAATAACATCCCCCCAGACTCTACCGATTTCTCCTGCCCACACTGCGCCCGCTAATTCAACTCACGCATGGGCCTAGTCGGTCACCTGCGAATCCATCGCACGGAGGCTGGTGAACCAGTGCCTGGGGCTCCGACATACAGTCGACGCACCTGCCTTCACTGCTCCCGCACATTTACACACCGCATGGGCCTATTAGGACACATGCGCCTCCACGACAACCTCCGGTAAACCACCGGAGTCTAAGCTACATCAGCGCACACTATCTACAGCAATACATCGAAAACAACCTCACAATCACCATGTACCTGAGTATATCATGGTTTCCTACAAACCGTGGCCGTCAACCGACCACACCTAACCGCCGGTTTCCAGTGGTGAAGGTGTTGTGTGTGTCGTTCGGCAAGAAGGTGTAAACCTCAATATCACTGAAGATGTTATTCGCCTTATTGATGTCTTTATCGCGGTAACGTGCTTTCCACCACCCGCTTGTCAGCGGGAACAACGACAACCTTTTCATCCGATTTTGATCGTAATCACTTGCGCTTCGTCAGCGGGTAGGGTTTGCTGACGTCTTTTGCGGAGGATACCGGTAGCCTGGCTGTATGTCCGCGCGCGTAATCATCTGGAAGGGCAGAAGTCAGTAGAATGGATTCAAGGCGGCTAGGAGTTGGTAGGTGTAGTATCCATGGGACGAATCTAATCCCGCTTCGATAGGAGGTTGAATTCCGGCGGGCGAGATTCCTTTTAGAAAGTTGCTCGGAGTAGCCATGTTCTTTGGTAGTAGGGCGGACCAGGATTGTAGTTTATCCACCAAAGGAGATCAGGCTCTTTTCATTCTCCGCATCGCGGGCATCAGATTCGCATTATCAGATACGTCTTCCGGACAGGGCTGGAGATTGCATTGGGGAATTTGACGTCAGTAATTATTGCCGCCAGATCTGCGAAGACGGTTGGCGTCGATATTATAGCGGTAAAACGCGCGCCATCCGTATTTGCAAACAAGTGATCATACTGATCTCATTCGGTAACGTCGGTTTTGGAAGCAAACATTTCAGTAACTTTACTGCTTGATCGCGACAGCGTGGAGAAAATTAGTTGTTCGAAGGTCGTCGCCTGTCTCTGTGCGAATTTCTCCCCAGCACGTCTGGTAAAGAGATAAGCGTTTGGCCTTAAATATATGTAGATCAGGGGATATGCATTCCGAGGATGATATAATGAAAGGAGTTCTTCGGAAATGCGGTTCGTGATTTTCGACTGCGTCCTCAACCGTCGTCAGACGAAATAAACAAAGTGGTGAGATGTCGCGCACTGAACCCAGGCCAGGGCGTGACGGGACCGACAGACCATTGGCTTCGTAAAGATTGAGTCATGTTAGATTGTGAGGCTACAGGAAGGGAGGTCATTTCTTCTGCAGATCCCGGTGTAATAGGGGGGAGGGTGGATGGTCGGATCAGTTGGATTCCAGGTGGGTTGCCGGTGGATTGATGGCATTTGAACGGGGGCGGTGAGTCGTAAACGTAGACCCTCATAATGGATGTCAGGTCCAACGCATGGCGGTTGATGCTGCCCGCTGCAAATTACCAGGCCTCGAGATTCCCTCGGCAACTTTGGCCATGGCGTGACCTCAGTTTCATCAGATTATGGATCGATGGTCGCACTCGAGTGCGTCTGCGCAAGACCAGCCGAGGGACAACGGGTCGGCGGCGGACGGCTGGTTGTGTTCATTATTGCGGTATTGCCCGGGCGTCGACCCGTATGCCCAATATATGCCTGCAAGGCAATTTGCACGGGATGCGATAAATTACGTTGGATTGTTGATTTACGGGGATGGATCCTTTATTTTAAGGATAATTATTAGTTGCGGAAGTAGAAGACGCTGACGACGATACAAAGGCGAATTCGGCGCCGAGCGATTCTCCGGGCCCAACTTCATATAAAAGGCGGGGAGTAGAGATTTTCGTTAAACACCAATTTCATCACGTTGGGATAGATTTGCCCGGTTGTTATACGTTGCATGCGCAAATTTTCAGGGCAGTTCTTTCCTACAACTAACCGGATACCCGTTACACCCGAAACCAACCGATATCGCGATTAAGCGAGCCCTTTTTAAGGATATCATCGTACCGCAACGCATACCCGGTGGAAAAGGATTCGGACACAGCTTCGCTTTGGCGGAGTTGCTGGGTGGTTGCTTCCGCTAGTTGAACCGTCGGCGATGAATCCTTCTTTCCTGGACGCTTGTGGCCGGATTACCATCGTATGGCTTTTAGTTTAACGTCAGAATGGCGGGCTGTCCCTGCCTCTTCGCGGAGTGAACTGTATGGCTGGGAGAAACGCCATTCGGCCTCTGATGCAGTTGCTCAACTTCCGCGGATTCTTTTATTACGACAAAGGTGTCGTCTACATTATCAGAGCCAGATTTTGGGCTTGAGAGTTTGGAAAACCTCTTCTTCTGATCGTTGTAAGGCTATTCAGCTGAGTAGTCCTGATATTGGCGAGCCCATCAGAGATTACCCGCTTTACCTGTTAGTGAAATTAGCATTGTCAGATTGACAGTAGTTCTAAAGGCAGAGTTTGAGCAGTTCTATAAACCATGGCGTTTGATTTCATGGGGTTGTTTTGCTTGAGCGTTAGGCTACGCATTCAATTGCCAAGTCATGGTATGGAAAACAGAACTTGTTGTCGAGACATCATTCATCAGTACTTACTTCCAGGGCCTTTGATCCTTTGGAGGAATGCATGAGGTTAATGCTTTATTATTCGGATCCATGCGTTAGCTGCTTCAGATGCCTGTACAACCCTTAGCTATGTTGTACGTGGTGATCCGATCGAGTGGCACTATTATCATCAGTGGGACATCCGGTTTTGTGCGCTTTCGGTGAGCCATGTGCGCGTGCGATACGGGGATCTCCGAAAGGTCATAAACTTTGATTGTGAACTTGGGCTTTCAGGCGGAAAAGCTCATTAGCGCGCCTTTCCTAATGGCTTACTTTTTATCAAGGTCTTGAAGCAGAAGAGTGTAAAGCCTCAATATCCGCTGAAGATGTTATTCGCCTTATTGACGTAGTCATCTTTATCCATGATAACAATGCTTCTTTGTCAGCGGGCTGCGGCGACAATATTTTCTGTCGATTTTGGTGATCAGCGTGCGCGCCGTCGGCAGGTAGGGTTTGCTGACGTCTTTTTGCCGGAGGATACCAGTGCCCTGGCGCGTATGTCGCGCGCATATCATCTGGAAGGGCAGAAGTCCAGTGAATGGATTCAAAGGCCGGCTAGAAGGTGGGGTGTAGTATCCATGGGATTGAATCCTAATCCGCCCGATAGGAGGTTGAATTCAGCAGGCGAGAGATTCCTTTTAGCAGGTGCTAGCAAACTCCGAGTGGCCGTGTTCTTTTGGTAGTAGGGCGACCAGAGATTTGTAGTTTATCCTGGAGATCAAGGCTCTCTCTCATTCCTCGCATCCTTTGACGGTGTACAGTAGTTCTGTTTCATACTATCGAGATCACAGTCTTCAGGTGGGGCTGAAGCGCATTAAGGCGATTTGGCGGTCAGTCATTATTGTCGCGAATCTGCGAAAGACGGTTGTGCACGTCAGATTATTATAGCATTAAAACGGCGCCATCCGCATTTGCAAGCAGCCGCGATCTGCGCTAAGTCCTCATTCGGTAACGTCGGTTTTGAAGCGAAGCGATTTCGGTAACACACCGTGATCGCGACAGCGATGGAGAAAGGTTAGTTGTTCGAAGGTCGTCGCCTGTCTGCTCGCGCGCGAATTTCTCCCAACGCTCACCAGGCCAGAATAAGCGTTTGACGCCCAAATATATGTTGTAGATCAGAGATGAGTATGCATTCCGAGATGATATGAAAGCTGATGAAAGAGGAGAGGTTCTTCGAGAAAATGCGAGTTGTACTCGTGAATTTTCGAGGCTGGTCACACCAACCCGTCGTCAGACGAAATAAATAAAAGTGAGTGTTAGAATGTCGCACTCAGACGGGCAGGCGTGACATGACCGACAGACCATTGGCTTGTAAAAGGTGGAGTCATGTTAGAGTTGTGAGCTAGGGAAGGGTGGAACAACTGCGTGGTCCCGGTGCTACGACCAGGGAGGGTGGATGGTGGATCAGTTGGATTCCGGGTGGCTGGGTTGCCGGTAGTTGATGTGGCATTTAGATCGGGGGCGGTGAGTCGTAAACGTAGACCCTCATAATGGATGTCCGCAGGTCAACATGGCGGTTGATACTGCCCGCACAGGAGCAATTACCAGGCCTCGAGGAATTCCCTCGCTCTTTGTGTTGGCCATGGCGACGACCTCAGTTTCCATCCCCCACCTCGAATCGGGATGGTCGCACTCGAGTGCGATGCTGCAAAGACGAGGAGACAACGGGTCTCGGCGGCGCTGGCCTAGTGAATGTGTTCGGTAATGCGTGTGCCCAGGCGTCGACCCCGTATGCCCAATACTATACACAAGAGGCAATTTGCACGGGATGCGATAAATTACGTTGGTTTGTTGATTTTGGGGGATGGGATCCTTTTATTTGGGATAGTGGTGCGTGAAGTGAGGATGCTGGCTTGTGAGCGACGTGTATACCAAAGGCGATTAAACTGCCGAGCGATTACCTCAGAGGCCCTTCATATAAGGCAGGGAGTAGAATTTTTCGTGCCGCAATTTCTCCGTTGGGATGGGCCCTTGCGGTTGTGCCTGGTGCCTGAGGCAGTTCTTTACAAAACTAACCGGATACCCGTTACACCGAAACAACCGATATAGGTAAAGCGAGCTCTTAAGGGATATCATCGCTGTTGCAGTAACGGTATGCCCGGTGGAAAAGAGTTCGGACACAGCTTCTTTTGTGAGTTGCTGGGTGGTTTGCTTCCATAGTTGAGGATAATCTCGGCATTAGATCCTTTCCTATGGACGCTTGGTGGCGAGATTACCATCATGTAGCTTTTGGATTTTAACGTCCAGAAATGGCAGGCTGTCTCCTACTGCCTCTTCGCGAGTGAACTGTATGGCTGGAAAACACCATTCAGCCTCTGATGCAGTTGCTCAACCGCAATTCTTTATTACGACAAAGGTGTCATCTACATATCGAAGCCAGATTTTTGGGCTTGAGAGTTTGGAAAACCTCTTCTTCTAGTCGTTGTAAAACCAATTCGGCGAGTAGTCCTGATATTGGCGAGCCCATCGGGGTGCCCTTTACCTGTTGGTAGTACTTATTGTCGAATTGACGAGTAGTTCCTAAAGGCAGAGTTTGAGCAGTTCTATAATATGTTGCGTTGGAATTTCAACGGGATTGTTTTGGCGTTGAGCTACGCATTCAATTGCCAAGTCATGCGGTATGGAAGAAAACAGGGCAACGACATCGAAGACAATATGCATTCATCAGTACTTACTTTGGGGCCTTTGATCCTTTGGAGGAATGCATGAGAGTTGTTAATGCTGTATTCGGATCCATGCGTTAGCTGCTTCAGTGCCTGTACAACCACTTAGCTATGTTGTGCATCGGTGATCCGATCAGTGGCACTATTATCCTCAGGACATCCGGTTTGTGCACTTTCCGGTAGACCGTATGCGCGTGCACTGGGGATCTCCGAGGTCATAAACTTTGAGTCAGCCAGAACATGACTTTCAGGCGAGCGAGCTCATTGGCCTCTAATGGCTGCGGCTTGCTTTTGTCGGGTCTTCGGCAAGAAGAGTGTAAGCCTCAATATCACTGAAGATGTTATTCGCCTTATTGACGCAGTCATCTTTATCCATGATAACAGTAGCACCACCTTTGTCAGCGGGAACAACGACAATATTTTTCATCCGATTTTAGTGATCGTAATCCTTGCAGCTTCGTCGGCAGGTAGGGTTTGCTGACGTCTTTTTGCCGGAGGATACCGGTAGCACAGCTGCGTATGTCCGCGCGCATGTCATCTGGAAGGGCAGAAGTCAGTAGAGAATGGATTCAAGAGGCCGGCTAGGAAGTTGGTAGGTGTGAGGTATCCATGGGATTGAATCCTAATCCTTCGATAGGAGGTTGAATTCAGCAGGCGAGAGATTCCTTTTAGAAAGGTTAACAACTCGAGTGGCCATGTTCTTTTTTGGTAGTAGGGCGGACCAGAGATTGTAGTTTATCCTGGAGATCAAGGCTCTTTTTCATTCTCGCATCCTTGACGGTGGCGTCAATTCTTTTCTACATTATCGAATGCGTCTTCGGGTAGGGCTGAAGTGCATTGAGATTTGACGTCAATAATTATTGCCGCGAATCTGCGAAGACGGTTGTGCACGTCCAGATATTATAGCATTAAAAAACGCGCCATCAAGCATTTGCAAGCCGTGATCTGCCAGTCTCATTCCGGTAACGTCGGTTTTGAAGCGAAGCGATTTCGGTAACACACTGTGATCGCGACAGCGATGGAGAAAAGGTTAGTTGTTCGGGGTCGTCGCCTGTCTCTGTGCGAATTTCTCCCAACGTCTGGTAAGAATAAGCGTTTGACGCCCAAATATATGTTGTAGATCAGAGATAGTATGCATTCGAGATGATATAATGAAAAGAGGAGAGGTTCTTCCGGAAAAATGCGAGTTGTACTCGTGAATTTTTCGAGCTGGTCACACCAATACACCAGTCGTCAGGACGAAATAAATAAAAGTGAGTGTTAGAATGTCGCACTAGACAGGCAGGCGTGACAGGACCGACAGACCATTGGCTTGTAAAAAGGTGAGTCATGTTAGATTGTGAGCTAGGGGAAGGGGAGGTGGAACAACTGCGGGTCCCGGTGCTGCAGGGGAGGGTGGATGGTGGATCAGTTGGATTCCGGGTGGCTGGGTTGCCGGTAGTTGATGTGGCATTTAGACGGGGCGAGTCGTAAACGTAGACCCCTCATAATGGATGTCCAGGTCAACATGGCGGTTGATACTGCCCGCACAGGATACCAGGCCTCGAGGAATTCCCTCGCTCCTTTGTGTTGGCCATGGCGACGACCTCAGTTTCATCCCAATTGAATCGATGGTCGCACTCGAGTGCGTGCGCAAAGACGAGGGACAACGGGTCTCGGCGGCGGACGGCTAGTTTGTGTTCATTAATGCGTGTGCCCAGGCGTCGACCCGTATGCCCAATATATACACAAAAGAGCAATTTTGCGCACGGGATGCGATAAATTACGTTGGTTTGTTGATTTTGGGGGATGGATCCTTTATTTGGGATAGTGTGGTGCGAAGTGAGGGATGCTGGCTTGTGAGCGACGTGTATACCAAGGCGATTAAACTGCCGAGCGATTACCTCAGAGGCCCCCCTTCATATAAGGCAGGAGTAGAATTTTTCGTGCCGCAATTTCTCCGTTTGGGATGGGCCCTTGCGGTTGTGCCACGGTGCCTGAGGCAGTTCTTTACAAAACTAACCGGATACCCGTTACACCGAAACAACCGATATAGGTAAGCGAGCTCTTTTTAAGGATATCATCGCTGTTGCAGTAACGGTATGCCCGGTGGAAAAGAGTTCGGACACAGCTTCTTTGTGAGTTGCTGGGTGGTTTCCATAGTTGAGGATAATCTCAGCATTAGATCCTTTCCTATGGACGCTTGTGGCGAGATTACCATCATGCTTAGCTTTTGGATTTTAACGTCCGAAATGGCAGGCTGTCTCCTACTGCCTCTTCGCGAGTGAACTGTATGGCTGGGAAAACACCATTCAGCCTCTGATGCAGTTGCTCAACTTCCGCAATTCTTTATATTACGACAAAGGTGTCATCTACATATCGAAGCCAGATTTTTGGGCTTGAGAGTTTGGAAAACCTCTTCTTCTAGTCGTTGTAAAACCAGTTCGGCGAGTAGTCCTGATATTGGCGAGCCCATCGGGGTGCCCTTTACCTGTTGGTAGTACTTATTGTCGAATTGACAGTAGTTCCTAAGGCAGAGTTTGAGCAGTTCTATAATATGTTGCGTTGGAATTTCAACGGGATTGTTTTTGTAGGCGTTGAGCTACGCATTCAATTGCCAAGTCATGCGGTATGGAAGAAAAACAGGGCAACGACATCGAAAGAGACAATATGCATTCATCAGTACTTACTTTGAGGCCTTTGATCCTTTGGAGGAATGCATGAGAGTTGTTAATGCTGTATTCGGATCCATGCGTTAGCTGCTTCCAGGTGCCTGTACAACCACTTAGCTATGTTGTACGTAGGTGATCCGATCAGTGGCACTATTATCCCTCAGTGGGACATCCGGTTTGTGCACTTTTCGGTAGACCGTATGCGCGTGCGATACGGGGATCTCCGAGGGTCATAAACTTTGAGTCAGCCGAACTTATGACTTTCAGGCGAGCGAGCTCATTGGCCTTTTTCCTAATGGCTGCGGCTTGCTTTTTGTCGGGTCTTATATATATATATATATATATATATATATATATATATATATATATATGCATAAAGATTCGAGGTCCCGATATCTTATCGCGTTCATCATCTCCTGAAGAAGACGAAGAAGAAGAAGGGGGGGCGAGTTCATAGACCAAATTGTATTTGTACTGACGTTTCGAAAGCCTTCTCGCTTCCATCATCAGAGTAAAGTGCTTGCTGCTCCTGGTGGTCTTGAGTTAATCAGTCTTGCCGCGTGCCTCGTATTATATCCATGGTGGATGCGTGAACTTTGACCTGCCCGATCGCTGCTGACTTCATTTGACGTCCCTGAGGTTGAACGCCGGCGGGCTCGCATGACCGCTCTACATTTTGGAGCCGTCGTAGGTTTAGGCAAGGCAGCGTGCCTGTTGGTCTCCCCCACGTCAATCAGCGGACTGATCAGTCGTTGCTGCTCTCGTGAGTTGTTCTCCGTTTTACGGGTGCATTGGTGAGGCAGTGTTTGACTTTGGTCATGTGACCTTCGGCCGCCACCCCGCTTTTCCGTGAGCGTGGGCTCTCGGTTCCGTGTGCTCGTTTCCCTTTTTGGCCCTCGCCGAACTGATCCGAGTCTTGTGCGAAGCGCCGGGTAGGCGGGATGTAAGTCGAACGGCACACTCAACCGAGCTATAGACTATATATATAAAACACCACCAAACAGGCACGCGAATTCCTCGAAGATTGGCACTCCGGCACAAATAGTATCAACTGCCACGTCGATCTGGATGCGCATTACGAAGGTCTGCGTACACGGTCCACTGACATGCGCCCACCTTAAAATCAACCACTGCTTATCCGTCTCCAGCCAAGTGTAACCTCACTGGCTCTGCATCTCCCGCCAAGTGACTTGCTATCAAAACTCTAACACCCCTCCCCTTATATGCGACAGCTATCGTAACAGGATTCACGGCCACCCAAACCCCCCATGGCGTCAGTCTGTCGATGTAACCTCTGTGCCCCTAAGCCCTCCAGCCTGACAATCCCAACTCTCACTTCTCATTTCGTCTGACGATCGGTTGTTGTAACCAGCTTGAAAAATTCACGAGTAAACCTCGATAGGTGTTTTGATCGATTCCGCGGTTGAGTGCCACGATTCCTGCAGCAGGCGTGAAATTCGGTTGTCTGACTGGCCCAATATTCTCACGCTGCCAAAGTCAAAGTCTTGCCCTGGTGAGGATGCGTGAGCGGCTACCAAGGTGAGTTTTTCCTTCCGTGCTCGTGCATTCTCGTGCAAACCCGTTTGCCAGGTTCGCCAACATAATTTGCTCGACCACAATGGCAGTCTTTCCGGTAAATGACGCCGGATTTTGGTTGAAGGGGATTGGGTCTTTAGGTTGCATGAGTTGCCGGCGGATTATCGCTTCTGGCGTGTGAGACACGCAAATCCCAACTTCGCTCCCTATTCTAGCAAATTCTTCGGATACACCAGTTATGTAAGGCATTGCACGCCAGCACTTCGGTTTTGGCTCCCCCTTTCGGATTTATTATCTTGGCCTCTCGCCTGCATTTATCAACAAAACTCCCAGGATATCCGTTGACCGTGAAGAGTTTCCGCAAAAACGGGACCTCGGCCTTCTTGTCGGCTGGTTCGGTGCAATGGGTTTCCGTTCGACGGTACAGTGTTCTCACACAGCTGCGTTTGTGCGATAGGGGTGGTTGCTAAATAACTCAGAATGCGAGAGGTATTCGTCGCCTTCCTTTAAACCGTCGTTTTGAGTTCTCCATCGCCCTTTCTGCATACCAGCACGTTTTGGATTTGGGGAAGGGTTGACGCCGACAGGTCTACTAAACAATCGTTTGAGGATTCAGCGTTGTGGACAACGGCAGTGGAGGGCCATGGAGGCAGAAGGAAACGGTTTGCGAGAGGAGATTTGGCAGTAGAGAGAGGGAAGGACTTTGACTGTCTTCACCGACACGGGGCTACACAATCTCCACCCCAAAGGCACGCCAAAAGTACTTAATTCCATTTTGCGAACTCATTTAGTTTCATGGTGTGTTATATATGTTCGCACGTGACGGTCGAGCTGTCGTGGCCGTTTCGGTGAGCTTGGAGGTTTTAAAACCGCCTTAAACCATCATTACTATGCCCCTGAATCTGTGGTTTCTAATTGACCCCTGCGCGGCTTTAAGCGAGGCCACGAAACTGCATCTACAGCGGCGGACTCGTCAGCTAGGTTATGGCGTCACAGGAACGCGGCCGTGCCGGCTGACGTAAGACGGTGTCTGTATCGTACAGGTTTTTTCCCGCGTGCCCGCTTCTTGACTCAGCGTTCTCTTCCTTTTCCTTCAGGCCTTCTTAAAGTCTGTCCTGGAGCAATGCGAATCCCTGCAACATAGTAATGCCAACCTCTACCACAACGAGAGGACTCTCGCCTCGGGACTGGATCATCTGGTCTCCTGCATGTTCCAGTTCTTCCTCGTCCTCACCTACGAACGGAAGCCAGCCCGCGGCAACAGCGAGGGCGATTCCGTCGACATTGTTGGCAGTAGTGCTACCGCGAGCGTTCAGGAGACCATTCTCACGTTGGCAGAGGTTTGTTGTTTTTGGCTGTCTGTTTTTTTAAATCCTCCCTCATGTTTAACCTCACACGCTGAAATTGTGTCAATCTGATTGGATTAGAGCCTAAAGCAGCAATTACGGTCCTCCAGTTGCTACGATCAACCAGTTTGACCTAGTAAACATTTTCAATGTCTTAAACGCGCAGCAAATCGTAATACAGCTTGTTCTGCTCTCTACGCTTCATGCGGTTTTCTTCATTGGGGTTCAAAACATCACTGATCAGCCTTTAGGTGTTGCAGTTTGTGTCGCAACCAGATTGCCGAGGTGAAGAGATACAGTCTTGCTCTCGGGTGTTATACCCCACAAACGACTTAATTTGGAAGCCGCCGGAAGAAACAGTTATCATGTTTGAGAAATAGGGTGGACCCAATAGAACAGGTTTATTCAAATGCTGTCGTTTCGAAGAGCTTGGTCGGCTCACCATTGTCTCAAAGCGTTACGTGAACTTACTTGCACAGAAATGGAGGTGGCTTACTCCGACCTTTTTGTAGTCATCGGGCTGATCGATTTTTTTGTTCACTGCGTTAGCCCTTTGGCGAGCAGTTTAGCTGCGTGTGTTGTGAGCCATCGCCTCGGTGAGGGTTGTTTGATCCTCTGCCGGTGGTGACTCTCTGTCTTCTTTTAGTGAATTTATTTTCGGATTGCTTCTGGGCGGCTTTATTAAGTTCTGTGTGGCTGTCCTGTGCTGAGATTTATGTACGTAACGACGCAAGTCTTTCTAAGCTGCAGGAAGGCGAATATGCCTGTTTATGGAGTTGAAACCTGAATATCACGGCTCAAGTATTAGCCATTCCGTCATTGAGTTGCCTCGTCGTCACACTGACCTCCTCCTCCTCTTGGGATCTATATCGTATAGTCCAAATTAAGAGATATCTCACGAATTGAGGCGAATGTTTGCTTTCCAGTTGTGCGTATTAGTTAAGAAGAAGGGTCTTCGGTCGCCTGAACCATGACTTTATTTATCTGAGCTTTCGAACTCCATTGTCAGAGTGTATCGCATCCCTTGACTAAACTGTCCTTCTTAATACGCAGGACAGACTGGACGCATGCTTGAATCCTACGAAACACGTCATGATTTTAACTTTGCGGCCACAAAGGTAATTGCCCACGCCAGAAGCAAGACAAGCCGGGGATTAATTGAAGCCTAGGCCTTCGATGAGAACTCAGTCGATCGATTAACCCATCTGACGTAGGCATACAGAGCCCTGCGCAGTCACCTCAGGACTGGCGTCACTGGTGTTTGATTGATCTCTAACCCCTAAAACTATTGCTGTTTTTTTTGCCGCTCTGGCGATGTACTCCAACAAGAGTTTCAAAGCTCAGATAAATAAAGTCATGATTACGACGAGCGAAGTGTCTTCCCCGTCTTTACTTGAAAGAAGTAGCCATTTACAAAATCTACGAAACATGCGTTACTGGACATTTACCTAGTACCTGTGCTGTCAGTATTGCAAATAATTATGTATATGTCTAGTCTGTGCGTCGAAAGCCATGGAAGCCACGACAATTCGACCGTCGTAGTCCGACGATGTCTATCGTATACTTCACAGCAGGTTTGTGGGTTAGAACCATTGGAGACTTGTACACGTTTGACTATACGTGCTCTCGAGTAGACGGAGCTTGCCCAGCGTCTGACTCACTTCCTTACCACACTCATCGTGTTCTGATGGCCATCCTGAGTCATGACTACTAGAGATTGACTTCACCACTGTGGCCGGCCGGCCAGCGTGCTCTCGCGTCTCGCCTCCGCCAAATGCGTGTTGCTTTCTGAACCGGCGCGAGCCAGGCGTGGTTCGCTCGGATATCGTGTCGATTAGCCTTACGATGAAGCCCCTCCAAGAAGATTATTGTAACTCGTCCACTGACAAGTCCTCACCCCGAACGCACGGTCGTTAACGCGTCGTAGCAGCTCGAAAACATGTCAGTGAGACGAGGTCACGCCGAGTCGACCCCTCTCGCCCCACAAACACTGTACCGAGCAGGCCCGCGGGCGGTCCAGTGGTTGACCTGGCGTGTTTCGTCCACGCTGGTCCATCAACAGTCACAAACCAGAGCTCACTCTTTCAAAAGGTACACTCCACCATCATTGAGCAAAAGGGCACGGCAAGCATGATGGTCTCAATCGGCGCCGGATTAGCCTACAGTCTGTCGAACAGGGCCACCTTACCATCATCTTGCCACTTTCAATGTACAGATGACAGGTGATAGCAGTCAGATAGTTGTCAGCCGTCTTTGAAGAATTCTACCTGTCATGGACGATGTTTCGATAGGGAAGGGCTTTCAGCAGTTTATCATCAGTTCAGCGCATTCACACAAGCTGCGTGGGAGGGGCGCTCTTTGCATTGTCCTACTGCCCGCTTGACCATCACAAGGGACTATGTTCACCGTGTGCCTCAGGGTGACTTGCGCGTGAATCTTTCAATGACTGCGCTGACTTACCCAGCATCTACCGAACTATCTTCACCCACCTGCATCGCTCCGATGGTAAGACGACCGCAAACGGACTCCGGCGACGTGACGGAGAAAGTAAAACAACCCGTGTATGCGTGCCACGCACAGGACCGGCACCCACCAGCTGATGTAATGGACTACACTAAGGGCAACTCGAATCTTACATGTGTGCGAATGTCACATAATGCTTTCAGGATGGAACATGGGCGATTGCGATTCGTAGTGGAACTGATGTCTAGGAACCTTGGAGGTGGTGCTATAGCTACGAGCGGTCAATAATTGAGACCCAGCTAAAGCAGACTGAAGTGGTTGTTTTCAGATTATTTACCGTTAACGATCAAAATGCAGGTCTGTAAGTAGTTGTTCCTGAGAGCAGTTAGCTTGCGGTTTGCTATCCTCTTACTGTATTCCTGTGAGGTGCCATTAGTGTTCTGGAAGTGCTTGCCTGACGGTGGCAAGTACACCTAAAGCGACAATCTCCATCTCTTGTCTATCTGCTGTTGTAGTCTTTTGTTATTGAACTCCCGCGAAAGTTTCAACAAAACTAAACGTCTGGATTCCTTCCTGGCTAGCACTTTGTGGTGGTGGTGGTGGTGGTGGTGGTGGTGCACAGCCAAATTCGCTGGCTTAAGCTGATCTCCTGTGGCACGATGGCGTGAGATTGTAATATCTACCTTTACGTCATGACGACCTATTCACCCCTCCGCCCCCATATTCAGGTCTTCCACCTGGCAGAATCCCTGGCAGCGGCTGGCGTGGACCCAGAGACGGTCGTCTTTCCTGCCCTGGCACCCATAATCATCGACGTTTACGTGCAACGTGCGACCAATTTTCATGCCTCTCTGCAGCATGACTCTCTCGCGACCATGTCCAAGGCTGCTGGCGCGGCCTCTAAGCGCAACCGTGATGTTGAGTAAGTCTCACGCAGTCTTTTTACCATTTGCAGTCGATTTTTGGGCTGACCTTTTATTTGCTTTCAGGAAAGAACATTATCACCCCCAACACCCTCCTACTTAACTTCGAAACATGAGTCCGGGGGGAATTTATTTAGTAAATTTTAATGTCTGTGGCGGTTTCCAAGGGTGTTACTAAGGCGGCGCTCACTGATTGCATTGCTGGACTACTCGTCCCTTTGTGCATTGAGGCTCACTATCGAGTACCGCCAGCAGCCTCGCAGCAGCTAACATCATAGGCAGAATGACATTACCAAAAAAGACAAGTGGGTAACTGGAATGACCATTTCTGGCTTATTAGCCATCAGCCAGCCAGCCATACCTAACCCCAGGTTGTGCTCTACCCCAGGAGTGAACCCGCGTCCTGTTAGTTTGAATTCCAACGCTCTAACCACTGCGCGAAGGGCTCATTGTCTTGTCTGTTGCGATCGGTCGTATTAAAAATGAGAGCAGGGTGCTACTCGACCGCTCTGTCGGTCATAATTATCCCGTTGTACCTTTGTGGTTGCTGAAAAACCGTTTTCGTTCTAGAAGCCAGACTAAAGACGTATCAAGGCGAATCTTTCGACAACCCTTTTCCGAGAGTTCCAAAACCATCTCTGTGGAGAATGGTTCATATAATGTTAGAAATAATCGCGTAGATGTGGCTTTAGCTTCGTAAGTCGCGGTCTTGCCATTTGAGCATGGTGCATGTATGGGAAGTGAAAGTGAGGCAGATACTGCGAAAGTCCGGCTCGCTTGCAATAGTTACGCTATCGAAACCTTGGTGCCTTTGTGTATTTGCATTTTCGTGCACTCAACGGTTTTGAATGCTGGACCTCGGTTATGCAGGCAGGGCTGTGCGCATGGAAGATGAACGGAAGCTGGCGCTATTCGAACACAACTGCGGGAAAACCATCCTATGGATGCAGTACCCTGAATTTCGTCTCAAATGAGCCTGTCCGCACTCGTTGCAACAACATCGCCAGGGTATCCCAGGCAATCCAAGAAAGGAGACTGTGTTTTGGGTACGTTCGTCGTCCTCCATCTTTTAGGAGCTCAATTTTCCTGTCCTCGATCTGGCATCGTTAACCACTTGGATCCGTTGAAGAGGGAGTCAACTCAAAACCTGACTAGACACAGTTTAGTCAAGACGTAGAAGTGGTTATTGGACCTTCGCTTTTCGGTCTCCGTGGTTGACAAACAGAATGGGTTAAAATGTTCAGATCTGCTGCTGTGGATCGTCACACGTGGAGAGGTACAGTTCATGACATCATTGAGGCTGGCGGGATCGGGCACGATCGCAGCCGTACAAAATACAATTTCAAATGATCACTGTTGTTGTCGCGGAAGCTGTTTTGCAGGATTTTGACACTGTGACTCGGTATATGTGGGGTCGGAGGTTTATCTCAATAGTGCAAAAAGGCTCTCAAAATGATTCTTTCGGTCTCTTGTTATAAGTCAAAATCAAATATGATAGCCCTTACTTCAACCTATGGTCGTCACTCTAGTGCAAGGCCAACTTTGTGACATTCCGAATGCCGCTGTCCTTACTGTAAATATGTATAGTAATTGTTACACTACTAATACTACTAATACTACTACTACTACTACTACTACTACTACTACTACTTCTACTACTACTACTATTTTACTACTACTACTACTACTACTACTACTACTACTACTGTTGCTGCTGCTGCTTCTGCTGCCACAAATATTACTACTGCTATTACTAATGCTACCACAACTGCTACTTTTACTACCACTATTAATACCACTAACACTTATGATACTGCTACTACTATTATTACTACTGCTGTTACTACGACTTTGCTAATACTCATGCTACTACTACTACAACTGCTACTACCACCACCAATAAAACTACTACTACTACTAATACTGCTACTACTACTACTATTACTACTGCTACTAATACGTCTACTACTGCTACTACGACTACTACTACTAAGACTGCCACTACTATTACTACCTTCACCATTGTTAATACTACTACTGCAAATGCCGCGTCTTCTACGAATTTTACCTACACTACCACCACTAAAACCACTGCTACTACTGCTCCCACTACTTCTGCTGCCACTATTAATTCTGCTACTAGTATTACTACTACTTCTACGACTACTACTGCTACTACTGTTACTATTTATTCTACTACTGCTGCAGCTACCACTTCTACTGACGCTACCGCCGCCCTCGTCACAGGAGACTCTCAGATCAATCAAAGTCGTAATGCCTATGCCTGAAGTGACCTCATCTATTAAAATGCATTCTGTTTGTAGACTGCAACCTAGAGTTTTCGCTGGCAGTTGTATAGCAACGAGCAAGGGTGTTGGAATAATGCTAGTGAATATGAGATCGGGTGTAATGAGTGTTCCTGGCCTAGTAGCCATCATCAGGCAACTCTACCAAACTTACGTAGATGGTCTGGGGTCTGGGTTCGAACTCTTTAGTCACCAGAATGGCTCATGTCTGTGATTTTTGTATGGTTTGACTGTTGGCCGCTAATAGACCAATAAATGGTTGCTACGGGCTCTCTTGTTTTTGTCGGTAACTATGCTGTGTTCTCTTTGTTGTGTTAATTTTCTTTTCTCTCATATTCTACCTTAATAACAAAATGTTTAAATTATTGTAGAATTTACTGACTATAGGAAGCGCTTGATTCCGTATCAAATACCGCTCTCTCAGCTTCTGTATTTCAGTCGCTTCACACGTAAGGTAGCATTTTATAAATGGCAACACAGAGCGCTGCTATGCCGATGTACGGCAATCAGCTCATAGTGGAGAGATGGGTAACATCATCGAGAATTCGCCCAGTAAATTGTTTGATTGTTGTGAAGTGCCGTTTTGTTATAAAAATCCACT
>WEDG01011461.1:0-39417 GCA_017591395.1 Schistocephalus solidus
TTCGGTCACGTTAGTTGGTGCGCAGATATCCGCGGCGAGCAAGTCGCATCATTAAATTTATGCCTGACAGTGACCTCGAGAACCGTTTCGAATGGTCCGATCGTTACCAGGAATCTTCCAGTCAAGGGTATATAGGCAAAGAGGCTAAACCCAGGTGTTGAGATGGAAGTAAAAGATGTGACAATCTCTAGGGAAGAAGATTTACTTATCTGACGTTTCACACTCATACCTGGCCACGTTATCGGATATAGAAAAAGGAGAAAAACATGGTTTAAATAGGTCTTTCATGCTCATTCCTGATAGACCGTGCTCTCTCCTCTCATTGGCCATCCCTACGTGCAGCGCTGCCTGGCGGTTTTGCATGGCGCTGGTAGATCGATGCTGCGGTTATAAGGGTTAGGCGTCTGATTGCCAGTTATTGATAATTTCTCTCGATAGGTTGATTTCAGTCCGGTCGAGGATTTCTGTTCCATGTAAGTCGAACTGATGACTATTAGGCTGGGTTGTACTGCACACCATTATAGAGACCTAGCTTCGTGGATGCAAACATAACGACATCCGCGGGTAGAGCATTCCAAACTTCGACCACTGTGTTCGATAAAAGAACCTTTCATGTGCCTAGCCAAAACCTCGCCGGTTCGTTGTTTCTGCTAACTGGAAGCAGTCTCCCGACACCAGCCGTAGTACTCTTTCGCGCATGATATACATTGCAGCTGCGTGAAAACAAAGTTATCGATTATTTTCAGGTAGCGACCGCATACATACAAGTTTGGTTCTACGCCTTTGAACCATTTCAGACGCTGAGGTCCTTAGTCGTCTAGGAGTACCCAAGCTTTGAGAGCGAACTCTAGTTGTAGCCTCCGAAACTTTCGAAAGACTTTAGTTAAACAGTCTTCAGCAAATAAGAAAATATATTCTCAGAAATAAGGATTCCTCATGTCTATACGACGAATTACTACAAACCGTTTGTTAATGTATGGAAAGTTTTCGAAAAAACATACCGATATAACCATTACGTTCATTCTGCTGCTTTTATTAAACCTCGACACGAGAAG
This sequence comes from Schistocephalus solidus, assembly GCA_017591395.1. Taxonomy (NCBI): domain Eukaryota; kingdom Metazoa; phylum Platyhelminthes; class Cestoda; order Diphyllobothriidea; family Diphyllobothriidae; genus Schistocephalus; species Schistocephalus solidus. The sequence goes on from WEDG01011461.1 coordinate 1,056, forward strand.
GTGAGTTATGCCAATAATCTCAAGGAGTGGTTTATGTGCTCCGTGAATCTGGTATATATAGTCCTTTCTTCCAGCGTGAATTATTTCGGTAAAAATGGAACATGAGCTGCGGTCGTAGCCTCTAAGACAGGTCATTTTTCCCTGAATATTTTGCTTGCGTCAGTGTGGTAGCTAGTTAAATTGAAGCGTTGATGAGAGTCAATTACATACGTTCGCGGTCTGCGAAATTTGTGTGGGCGGCAGATGTGGCGGATCGGTTAAGGTGAAATGAATTGTGGCTGCGCATCGAATACTCGATTAGACTGTAACTCTTCCATCGGTATCCATTGGTCACATAACTACTTGTTTGTGTGATTTAAGTAGCATCTGCCCCAAACTTATATGACACACCAGTCGTGGGCCTTTTTTCCTCACCAGTTCTCCCTTACTTCTGAAGCAGTAAAAACACTTGTATTTACGTATGTTAACAGGCCTCCGTTTTGCGAGATGTGATGGAGTGCGTTGGTAAATTCCTGCTAGCGAAATATGCGATCATGGTAACCTTATTCATATGAAATAGGGACTTTTGGCAGATTTGAGTAATTTCCTTTGACCCACTTGTGAAAATCTCGGCGGTCTTGGTGATGATTCGAATCCACGCAAACAAGGGGAAAACCTTAGTACAGCCAACGCTCTCTAGCCAACTGAGCTACGAAGCCTCCAATGGGAGCAAAAGCCCCGAGTAATCAACTGTGCCTAGTAGTCATCTGGTGGATTCTAGATTGATTTCTTAGAAACTCTGCTTCAGCAGTCAGCTCACTGTATCAAAACTGGTGTATTCACCATGGTGCAGCTGACTGGGTGCGTAACTTGACACAAGTGGATGAGGGCTTCCGGTGGGTCCTCGTAGCTCCGTTGGCTGTACTAAAGACTTAAATTTGCTGGCGTGGATTCGAATCCCACCCAGGTCACCGAGGTTTTTCACAAGTGGGTCAACAGAATAAAACTCATTTTTCCAGTGGTCTCGGAGGCATAAGTGTGAATTAAGAATAGTCTTTGTTAAGTTAATTAAATTAAAAAAATATTCCATTCACTTCTAACACCAAATTTTCTGGAGACACACCTAACAGCACAAATGAAAGTTTAATTGGCTAAGCTAAGATGAAATTGCTTCTCGGAAAGCTTTTACCAAGTTAGGGAAAGTATCTCTCATACAATAGATATTTCGAAAAATATTTTAACTTATCAATACAAACTGTGCGTCAGTTTACTAAATTGTTCTATATTCCTGTGATTGAGATTCAAATATCTTTCGATTCATTCGCTGGAACTAACCATCGAAGACTTCTGAACTCAACATATTCAGAAATCCGTAGATGCATACTGACCTTATCTATAAATACTAGCGAGATCTACAAGTTTACAACGTTAAGGAATATGGAATATTAGGCTATTCTGAATTGGATCATTCATCAGCGGTCGTAGTTAGTGAAGAAACGTAAATGCAAGTCGGGAACTCTACTGATGAAAAGAATGACTGAGTGAAGAGTTTAACACATATGGTGAATTGACTGGATATAAAAATTTCCTTTCAAACAATATCCACAGGTTAGTTTTCAAAAATCGGAAAAAATTCTGGTTAGGAACAACAAGGGATTACAATTTTGGAAACGAACGATATGTTACGTAGACAAATGGCAAAGTTTCACTTTTAGTATTGCCGGTTAACTATTCTTAGCAGATATGGATCACAGTCAGTAGGGCCGTCACGAAATTTGAGGGCTCCAATTAATTCTGTTGTTTATGGTTGTACATTTTCGTGGTTTGACTGTTGAAAGGAACAACGTTACTTAAAAGTTAAATCCTAACGCCTTCGGTTCTAAGCATTTGTAGCCTGGACAAGGCAAGTCTTATCGTTTGCCTAATTGAATTTAAATTTAAATTTAATTTGAAAATTGGAAGACCGCTGCATTGAGTCAGGATACTTGTTGCAGTGAATACCATGCTGACTGAATAGTCCTGCCTGAAAGTTACAGAGTGGTAACCCTATCAAGACATTAGCCGCTCTAGGTATAAAACATGAAGTGCAATGGCCATTCGATAAGATCCCAGGAGAGTTCAGTGGAGTGAAAAATATTAAATAGGGTTATATCCAATTTTTGATTTTTATCATCCAGACATCTTAACTGTGTTTCAACGCTTTGGCTGCCAGGAATTCTGAAAATTGTTTCTTTTCACAAAAAGAACCTACTATCGACTGGCCAACGTACCACCACGACCAGACGCCAACCTCAGTCCTGCAGGTAATCTCGTTACTGCTATCGCTTCGATATTTTCACTTTTGTCTATCAACTTATATTTCATAACGATGTTATGTTCACTATTCTCTATATTACTTGATCACTCTTTGAAGCATTGCTTTTCCAGGAATACATTTGATCAAGGCAAAATTGATGAATTAAGCAGAATTAAGTGACGTCATAAAAATTTCGCGACCTTTTGTTTTAAAATGCAGTTTTATCATGAATTATTAATAGGCAATGACCGTATGCAAATAGATAAGAGTTCGCAAAAATGCCGTCATTAAATTCTGCTTATTTTCGTCGCCTTTGCCTTGTTCAAATATCACTCTTTGTCACATATTGATTCCCGTACCACCACAGTCAAGGGAGATGTTTAGAACCCCATTTTTGGAACCTGGGTTCACTATGTAACCCCTATCATACTGCGAGCAGAGGCTAGTTACCTAGAGAACTGATCACTGCATTTGAACGAAAGACAGGCAGGACGTTACAGAGGATCGGCTGGAGTTGGGTTAAATGTACCAGTTGCGTTTCAGGGCAGGTGGGAGAGGTTTTATACCCCTCTCCCCAAACAGTATCAACGAAAGAGGGAATGCTAAAATCTTTGACCCTTACCTTAATCCTTCTTCAATCCTAGCCCCTGCCCGAACCCTCTTCCAAGAATTCAGCGCAAAGCCACCTGAAGTACGGATGGTTTAGTTTCCCGTGTGCTGCCGGTCAAACGTTCATTTTCGTTTTATCCTCCGGGCAGATGCAGTCTCTATTTACCAGAATAAATACTTTCTGCTGGTAAAGAAAGCCTCAAAGACTAAATTAAAGATCTCGTGTCTGAAGGAAACGTCTTCAGAGCCACATTAGGTGCATTAATTCTCCTCACTGACTATGCCTCCCACTAAGAAAAATATGTGAGAACAACAACAGGTAAGATATATGTCCTTTAAAAAATGAATAAGCACCGCTTTATAGGAAGGAACATAAACAGCCAAATTGAACGATGCAGAGCCAATGCTACCCTTTGATATAGGTGACAAAAATATCATGATGGACTCAACAAATTTGCAGACAAACTTTACACTCTGATCTGTAATACGTGACTGATCAATTTCCAAAGACCTCAGTCCAGGTCTTGAATAAAGACTTAATTTTCCGCGGAAAGTGCGCATGGCATTCCTGAGCATGCCAACCTACACATGTAGCTTTGAAATGAAACTATAGCAGTGAGTATCACAGAGGATGCGGAAGGCTATTTCAAGATGAAATATACTAAGAGCTAAGGGAACTCACGGAAACCACATGATGCTGGGCTAACCTTCTGTGAAGAATCGGTAAGGTTAATATGATAAGCTATAAGATCCAACCAACATTTCTTCTTGATTAATTGAGCATCAAATTTGAGGTTGGTGCTGTGAATATGAGTGCAATTGAATAAATACTTATCTGTGCTCGGTTGAGTCCAAAGAGGTTTCTGGCACAGTGCACGTCAAGGGCTTGACTGAAAAGGTACATCGCAGATTACTGAAGGCTTATCGCTGAGATTAACAACCAAGTTATGTACATTCGTTGATGAACGCTCACCGATCGCTAACGGAACTCACTTTGTCCTGTTCCGCCTTGGGGATCCGTTTCTGTGCTCCCCACCAGCAGCCACACAGCGGCAAGTAGTAGAAGAGGCAGATGAAAAATGCCGAGAAAGACAAGTGATATGCTCGTGACGCTATCACTGGAGATCGACCATCAGAACCATTTTGATATTTTCTTTGAGGTTTTTGTCTGTAACCAAATATGGAGTTCAATGTTGCAAATATACATTTCCCTCGCCTCGACGAAAGTAAAATGAATTAAAAAGTCCAAGCAACGGTTTTATACAAAAGAGCGCGAAGGGCGGTAGTGCGAGTTTTAATCGAATTAGTTTGAGGAAAGTTTAGTTCTGCACCTTCGAGAATAAAACAATTCTAGATAAACAGGCATGTGCAAGTAAAAATAACGTAACATCTTAGAAAACCTTATTGATTCTAAAAATTGGTAGCAAAGGAAAAATTTTCATACAATGAATAGTGCATAAAACGGTGGCCGGCTCGAGCACAAGAAAGATATTAAGGGTCATCCAAAACCATAGTGAATGTCAGTGCAATGAGCTGCAGGCAGTAAAACACATTCAAACTTAAATGTTTTACTGAAGTCATTCAGGGAATATTGCAGGCAGCAGTAATTTTGGAAACGCGAATCCCTCAATATACATGAATCGTTCATAAGGTGTGGTGGGTCCAAAAAATTGCATCAACTTATGTAGCACACGTCGTGTGTTGGAATGCCTTTAACCAGATCTTTATAACGCCGAAGTCTTTCCATCTATCTGCATTTCGAGAAAAAGATTCAGCGTTCAAAAGCTTTCGTCACATAACTGGCCAGACTTCGCCTCCCTCGTCAAAAGTGTTAACACATTTTGTATCTGCTTATTACAGGCGAGGAAAAGTGGCGCTTTTACGTGAATTCGAAGCAAAGGAATTAAAGACTGAGCTTCCCCGACCACACCGGATCATCATCTCGTGCAAGGGAGACTATGTCTCTGGAAGGATATGAAGAGAGGTCTTAAGGAATTGCTGAAAAGGAACCAGGTCAGTATTCCAAAAATTCAACAAATGGGCCCCAATTGTCAGAATGCTGTCAAATCTCCGCATGAAACGAGGGGCCTGACGTCACAATATTCATAAGCACTGTCATTGCAAAATTTCGACTGGAAAGTGCTTCCCCTTTTGCAATTTTCTTTGAAACTCGCTTCCATTGATGACTAAATTTCTCGCTGAATCGAAAGCAGTTTAAGCAGATTATCCTTCAATAACGATGCGGGTCTTCGAAATTGACACTTTTGTCGTCCAAATCCGCGGTCTTCTTCCTGCGCGGAATTTTCAAACTGCTTGAAAATTGTGAGAAGTGTGAGTAACGAAGACGAATACATAATAAATTAATTCGCTGTATAATATATAATAACCTTCAAACATTTTTGTGGAATCAAAAACGAAGTGAACTTACGGAACAACCCACTATATAACTTTTTCAGCATGATGAGCGCCGATCGTAGCTTTGCTAAGCTAAGATGCTCACGGCCCAATTATCAAAGTGTGTATTCCGATAAAGCTAGCCTTTGCCTGAGATTCGGCCAGATACCAACGATACCGATTCACCCATATGAACGGAAGCTAAGCGGAACATTAATGAAGATGGGATGGAGTTGCTGCTAAACGCACAATGAGAGACTGCATTTAAAATCGCTACATGTGTTCGCATTTAGGAACTATTGCGTTCGTTAATTTTGGGTGAAAGTAAATACCGTGGGAAGAAGTAATCAACTGACAGTTCGACCGTCGATTTCGATGAGGTCCACCGTATGCTCCACACCAGGTGGTGCAGGGGCGGTGACTTGCGCGTGAATTAGTTTTAAGTGATAGTAGCCTTGCGCTGCAGCTACCGTACTCTCTCCTCCTCCTCTACCTGAGCCCGGTTTCAAGATAGAGTCAACAACACCGGAGATGGGAGAGGGTGCAGGTGGCTGGCGCGGCCGGAGCCGCCCCTGGGTGTACCACCATAACTGACTTGGATCCCGCGGATTGAAATTATAGTGAAATAATATACAACGATATTACCTAGACAACAAGTAACCATGCATAGTAATACCTGTCAAAGATGACGTATATCCACACTTTCGGCAAAGGAAACAAGTAAGCCCTCCTCGTTGTGGTTGATTCCAACAAGAGTACCTATTTCTCTGTTCTGACCGTAACATTAACCCATGCTGAATGCCTGCCCTACCTTAACACAATTCCTGGAAGTTGGGCACAAACCAGCTGTATATCGAAAGGTTTCATTTCCTACCCTGACAAAGAGGGATCACGTAGGCGTTGTCTACTGTTGGTGCATTCGGCAGTCATTTGACCTCATTTTATATATTCCGAGTAAAACACGGCTCCACTTAGAAGAAATAAGAAATCGGTCAGATTGATAACCTATTGAAAGTTATATGACTGAATTCGTATCAAAATGGAAACGTATTGACAGGAATAGTGCGCATAAAAATGGCTCTAAAAGGAAATATTTGATTAGAAAAAGGATTCCCTACATTTAACCTTAAAACCACAGCTTCCACATTATAACACTAAAACCAAATAAAAAAATTAAAAACATGGATTGCCAGTGTAAACCTATAACATTGGCAGCACACATATTCAAAGCAAACTCAACAGTATGCACGCAAGCACACGGCTTAAATCTGCACTGAATGGCTCCTATACAAAATGCGCAGATCTCAACTCAAGCCGTAAATACGGACTTTATTTTCTGCGGAAAAGGTGCGTTAGAATACCAACTTACATATTCTTTTCAGGACAGGCAAAAAAAAATTGAGCGATAGATGCTTAGAGCATGCATTCAGCCCAAACACGTGAAGATTACCAAACGTTCTGTAAAGGATTCGATTCAGTCCGCTTCTAGGCTGATACTGGAGTCTATGCATGTGGTACAGTCTGCTACATAATTCCTCCGAGCAATTTACCTTGCGCTCAGCTGAGCTCCAGAGAGCATATTATATCGTATTTTAGGCGAAGAGACGGACTGACAGACTAACTGGCAAACTCCATGACGCTTAGTCAACGCGCGGGGCGACCTTTCTAGAGGACTTGTGGCCGAGGATATCCTTTTACGGCAACAACGCCCAGAACTAAGCGTTTTGACAGAATGAGATCGAGCAATCTGATTGAGTTGTTTTAAATATCATTGACATCAGCCTACAGGACATGCATGGCCGGCTGACAGCCATGTAGTTACTTTGATATGGCCATGATCCTCTTTTTATGATGCTGGCAGATATTAACAACTGCCTTTATCGGAAATTGTACCCGGTGATTTTCGAAAGATGATAGTTTAGTGGTGTTGCTAGCCTACAATCGGTTAACTAACGAAGTACACGTGGAATCTCATCGGGTACAGACTACTTGATCGGAATAATCTTATCTAGAGTCTACCTAAAGCAGCTTCGGTGACATTAATTCTAGGTTTCTTTGACTTCGGTTGACGAACTGCAGCGGCTGGGCTACACAGATGTTTTCATGGAGTTGCCACTTTGATCCTGACATAATTTTTGGCTTTCTGGGAGTCATAGGTCACATTTCGATTATTTTTGCACGATCATTGCAGCCTGCTGGAGTTACGTATGAATAGATTACGTTAGGTCTAACTTATTAAATTATTTGTGCACTGTTTGCTTCCCCACCATTTGCCCTACTTTCGAAGTTCCTTCTTTACGCAATATGCAAACATTTCAGCCTGATTCCGATAATTTTTTTCTTGTTAATTTTTAATAGGTTATTTAAATGTTTCCGAAAATTCATTGGCATATCCTTGTAATCCTTCCGTGAATAATATAGGTGCAGTAGCTGATGTGATTACCTCATATTTGTCCCTCAGACATTGCTTGGCGACTATAAGCTTCGTTTGGGGAGGGCTACAGATGCTGATCTCACCTTGAACCTAGTATTGGGTTTTCCATCCTGCCAACAACACCTTCAAAGTTTTTGGGGAATACTTGAGCTAGTCAACTGGATGACTTATTTTTATGCCTTTGAGTGGATATTCAGAAATTGTGGAAGATGCATCCATTAACTGGCACAAAATTTAGTCAATTTCGTGCCTGTGGACCTTAATCTATGCAAGATTCAGGGTAACGAACGAAGCATTCGAAAATAATTCCTTTGGTCGCTGTCAGACGCCGACTTAATGCGTGAGAGCTGTTTATATATTGAAGGCACGCACAAATCATTATATGCAAAAAGTCTATTCACAAGCCAATGCGGTGCTTTTCAATTTTTCACCTCGTTCAGACATAATATTTAACGGTTTCTTCGATGAAGATGTGTCCTTTGTATTTCAAACATTATCAGGTGCATTTTGTTGAACTGACACCCAAGTATGTGGCATTTTTGCAAAATCTATCCCACAAAATACGCAAACGAACCATTCAGCATTTGAACTCGTTGGTAATTAATCATACAGTTGAAAGTGGATTATAGCAGGTGATGATGATGATGATGAAAATAAAATGTTCTGCTATTTAGAGAACAATCAGTCCTGATGAAGATGTTAGAAAAACCACTGCGCTGAAGGTATCTATTGCGCGAACAGTTTGCAAAAATTTAAGATGACCAGCAATTACAGTCAGTGTATGGGGCAGCTAGACTACAGCTAGCTGATAAGCTGAATTTGACCACCCAGTCCTCAAACACATCCGGGTGCAGAGCATTCAGGCTTAAGAAAATATACATCTGCAGCTGCAGGAAATTGCCAGAACGTGAATCAATGATTAAATTCGGTTTACCATAGTCCTATTGACCCATCCAATGCCCTATATTTTGACTGGCTCGGATGGTGGTCTGGAGTTTGGGGGTGGGGGTTAGCGTGAGTTCAACGGCTCAGTGCATGTTCCTCACCATAAACAATCTGACGCGCTTGAAACTATCACGGTGCGCTAAAAGCCGTGGCTTTTTAAGGTTGCCAACTGACGGGATAACTCGGACCGCGTGGTCAGCCCAATGTGTGTTTTGTGTTGGAGTGGCTGACTGGCGGACTGAGATCAAGCTGCAATGGCTCCTTCTTAATGTGAGCCTTTATGGCACTTCCACTCCGTGGGATTCGAGCCAGGTGTGGTGGTACGCGCAGGGCGGCTCCGGCCGCGCCATGCCGCGCACCTCCTCTCTCTCGTTCTGCCGACTCTGTCATGACAGCTGACTCAGGTGGGGGAGGACGAGAGTCGCGGTAGATGCAGCACGAGTCTACTATCACTTTAAACTAATTCACGCGCAAGTCACCATCCCTGCACCACCCTTCCGTGGAGCATACAGTGGACATCGTCGAGACGACAGTTGAACTATCGTGTGTGCGTTTTTGCTGATCCTTTACGCGTGTTCGGGTTTGTATTGACTGAAGAATAGCGGCATGACCTCCATGCATCAAACTACATTTTCATTTCCATCTCTCGCTCCGAGAGTGACATGTACTAATGGGTCGCGGGCAAGCCTTGATTGCCTAAAGCTACTGGGGTTCTGTGCATGGTTGGCTAGGAGGGCTAATGAAATCGAGTGACTTACCCGTCTCCCTTCTCTGGTCGTTTATGTCCTTGATGTCTGCATATTACTAGCCGCTGAGTGGCTACTGGCGATTCGGAGTGAATCCTAAAGGATAAATGGGACGAGAGATCACATATCCAATCGGCGAGTGCCTATCCACCAATGTGCTATAGATAAAAGTAATTCATGCCCGGTCATAGAAATTCGTGTCTTGCACCCAATAATTTCTGAAATTATTATCTGGAGTTTATTTACCAGCAATTTTATAAAGAATTCTTGGGGACCAGCTGAGGAGCCGAACCCCTTTGCTGTTGCATCTTATAGCAGCAGAAACATTGGCAAAATAAAATTTCTGGACATTTTTTCTAGTACCTATGTCCAGAATATGGCCTTATATATGGTAATTATAAAGCCGGAGTTGCTCTTCTTCATTTAATTCCGCCACTTGTGCCCATTGCGGTTAGGTTCACGGGAACAACGTTTCAGAGCGGTCGGCTCTTCACAGTCAAATTGTTAACGGCAGGTAATCAAACAGAACCAGCAGTGGCGTTTCAAGGCTTCTTTGTTGGCTTCGACCCTAATCGAGTTTCTTGTTCGCTGCCTTGGGAGGATGGTTGGCGAGCATTCCGGTCTTCAATACTGTTTGCTAGATGAAGCGTCACGTATCCACCATACAGCACGTATATTGTAGGCCATTTTGTACAATTTTACATCTTTGTATCTCTTGGTCACCTTGAATCTTTTGACGATCGCTTGTTTTACCGTGCTTAATAAATAAAAACAACGAGCCAGCTTCAACCGGCATGTTGGACGTCTACTGTTTCGCTGCTGCATGTCACCGCTGCAATCTTGATTGTACTGATCTCTCTCAATTACTTGCAGTCAATTGCAATGATTGATCTTCATTTCTCGATTGCATTCTACTGATCGCCGTCTCACATTGAAAACTCCATGACTCTTGCTCTTCATCCTTGATGTATAGCTCTGGATCTAGCTCAGAGTTCATTACAATCCTCAACAACACTCGCTATCTAGAGGCTGCGTTTTCAGTGAGTCTGCATTCTAACAATCCTCCTGACATTTTTGCCGTCATTTTGTCGTTTGTAGAGTTTAGACACAATTCTCCATAGCGTTAATTTATTTTGTACACCTCGGTTCTTAGCAGTTTCGACCCTCGTCTACACTACACAATTGGTGACCCCGCTTTTCTATCATTTACGCACCATATCACTTACTATTGACGGACAATGAGACTTACGACTCTCTTGACGTCCATAGCCTCTCTTTCAAATTGCCCCCATTTACGCCCAAGCAACCCTCGCGTATGGTTTGGGCAGATCGAGGCGAGTTTTCTTGACGCGTCGTATCCGCAGTGATGACCTTACGCGCACGTATCCACCATACAGCAGGTATATTTACCATCCTGTTGTGATTTGCCTGGCTCGTTTCATAGGGGGTATAAAACAATAATATCTATGTCCGATTATTCCAGTTCTGCCCTACTCCATTACCATCCTTTAGATTTTAAATGTGCTCCTGATTTCACTTACATTATCTCTGCCAGACATACTCCGTGAAGTCTGCCTGTATCCTTCAGATGGGTCGGGCGAGAGTCTGAAAGTTATCTATAATCCAGTTCTTACCACATGGCTATTTTAGCTTCATATTTTGATGCGACTGCGTTTTGACTAGTTATCTTGAATGAAAAAGTCGGTTATCAAGCAACTTTCAGCCATCACAGCCTTCTCAGATGACAGTTTTGACTGGAAAAATTTGCTGAGCGGAAGAGGCATATTGTCAACTAAATAAATATAGGTAATGCGAACAATGGTTAACGTTACAATCGTCTGTAAAACTCTCTTCATAGGAATAGCTCTGTTGTTCAACTGCGGTGGAATATCATTTAAACCAAAGAAATTTGGCAGCCGAGGGAAACATAAAAGTTTGATATGATGAATATGACCCTTCACCTCATCAAAGAAATCTACCGGAAAATAATTTTTAATGTGTTCATGGTATAGAAAGCAGATTGCTAAATTGAGCTGTCTGCATCTAGGAGATTTTAGACAATGAAATAACCAGCTGAACCGCGCCTTTTCAATCCTTGCAGCAAGTACACTTTTACGTGAGATTTGTCAGGCAAAACAAACGTCCCCGCCGAAAATAACCCAGCAGCCCCAACTAAAAGAGACAATGACAAAGGAAACTGCAGTCTGTCTACCATTGCGATGCTATGTTCTTGGCAACTATCATAGCTGCAGAATGAAGAAAATGCAAACATTCAGTTTACTGTGCCTTTTTCAGCCAATCGTAGCCACTGTAACCCAGAGTGCCCAAAAAGCAATGACGGGGCACGAAAATTTCCTCCGAACGAACATTCATTAGTAATTCGTCATCTGTACAAATCCCGGCTGCTGAAATTGGGTATTTACTGAAGCACGAATGGGAATTACACCGATGAAGCCCAAAATGGATAAGTTGGGATAAGAGCTGCCTAGTTTATAGTGAAACCCGCAACCCATTACCGTTACCGGCCATGTTATATCTTTGATTGCAGAGTGAAAGCACAATGGGCAATGTCTACCAGAGGTTTTCTTTGAAAAAGCAGCATCTTATCCGACCGGATTGTCCCATCGATGACAGCACATGTTGTGTTCATTAATCTCCGCACTACATTAATCGGATTTACTGCGCTAAATTATATATCCAACAAGTTAAAACTACAGCGGTACTTTTTAACGTCATATGTGAGCTATATTTTTGGAAGCAAATCAGGTGAAAAGTAAATCTGCAGAGACCTAAAGGGATTTTGGAATTTCAAGCACATGAAACAGCCAACTCAATATTTAGAGCCACCCGTGAGGTTAAAAAGAATCCGAGATTCATTGCTTCAAGTTTACATGTACGATTGAAGAACTGAGAAGGTCAGCGTAGTTATCCACATGGATCCCATGCCATGTTTGTAGTGAAGCTGACTTAAAAACTGAATCGGGTCTTCCATGCTCTGAATGCAAGCACCAAGCTCAGATAACACCATATTGAAAAACTGGCAGACTATCCGTAGTAAAATAAGTACACCCCAGTGAGGCATTGTTTTCGCGGGTGACAAGGGAGACGAGTAAATAAAAAGAAGCGTACGATCAGTTCACTAGGGCGAAAAGAACGTTTTTATGATATTGTGGGTATTGAAGAAATTGAGCGAACAAACTGCTACATCCTATGAAAAGCCTGCTGCGCATAGCAGAATTAGCAAACATGGATCACGATCGTGACTTGCTATTGCCTCAACCCTGCCTGTCAGCTTGTAACCGTCTAAATGACAGGTCAAAACGGTTTGAGAGATGTCAAGAGTACAGAAGTGCACATCTTATGACGCTCTCATGCGGAGCCCCTGCTTCAAACTAGCCCATACATGAAACCTGCGCATGGTCTGCGAAAGAACCGACAGTTATCGAATGGTGACCTCTTATTTCGAAAGTTTTGGCAACCACGTGGAATAAAATCTACGTTAATGGCCAATTGATGGAAAACAGTGACACGTGAATTATTCGTTGGTAGTTCCTGGACAATCTGAAGCTCATTTTACTCTACCATCAAAAAATATCGAAGAAAATTGGATGAAAGGAAAGGTATTTGAAAATACACAAAATATAACGTTTAAGATTTCACCTGAAAAAGTAACTTGCATTTATTTATGCCATTTACGGTTAATTTTTACGTTTTCAGAACTTTCCGCTTTCCTAGACGGTTGTTAGTTTAAAAAAAGTAATATAACTGGTAATATTCCTTTTTATGTTTTAAAAAGTCACTTAAAGCTGTTCATTATTATTTGGTTTATTCTACGGTGCCACTTTTGCGTTTTAATTAGCAAGCTTTTGTGACTTTTTGGCATTTTGCATGTGATGGATCACGCCTTGTTCATCTTTAGTAACGTCAATGTAGGACCCTTTCTAAACAACCAATCACAAATCTTTGTGTACGTGTAAAGTGAGCCGCTGTCATTTAGAGAACACTCACTCACAATCTTCACATGCTTTATTTATCATTTTTAGAGAAAGTGTACATGAAATTGTTCTTAACTGGCTCATCACAGGTCCCGGGTGCGTATTCTGCACTAACTTGAGTGCGTAAATTCTGGGTAGAGCGTAGAATACTCGATATGAAATTTTTCCCACTTAAAAGCATTTAAATTAGTCCTGACTACGTTTTTCCGTTCCGAATTAGGTGCATGCTGTTTTGAAATCAATCTTCGTTCAACCATGGATTCAGGTTTATTTTTAATCTACTGAGAGGACCCTTTGCGCGTTTTTGGAGGCGAATTAAAGACAGTGCCTTTGGATAGAATAGTAACACACGGCTAAGGACATCAGTAAAAATGGCGGAGTATTTAAACATTCACGTGTTCTTTCTCACTATGTTGGTATTCAGCTGATGATCAAATAACTGACATCCCATCAAGCGAAATGCCAAACGATTCGACAAGAGTATCAGTGTGTGCCAAATGGTGTTGGCGGATATTTTCATTCTTGAGCCAGATTATGGGGCAGGGCAAGAGGAATAAGGTCTTTCAAAACAGAATATATTTCCACAAGCTGATGTAAAGGAGGCAGGCCATTTGTTGAATCAGCTTACTGTTGAAACCAATGCGACCTGAAAACCGCTATGATTAGACAATGCGCTCGGAATAATTGTCAACAAACCCCTCTGAGGATCGAAAGGTATGCGTTATAGAGGACTGACGGTAGTATCATAGGCGAATGGTTTAACGAAGAAAGATACTTTCAGTGCAGTTTTGCGGAGTGGCAGTAAAAACATATAATATATATACTGAGGTAATGCAAGTGCACTGAATGGTAAGGCTGAACAGTAAATTAATAAACAAAATATCATCATAAGGATACGATGATAATAATTCTGCATTGATTAACAAAACACTGGCTCGTGTGTGCATCGAAATATGCTCACAAATATATATATATATATATATATATATATATATATATATATATATATATATATATATATATATATATAATGAAACAATGTCCTTCGTCGTCCAGGTTATAGACCAATTGTGACTTATTGTGCCTTTTCGCTTAATTTAGATACTTGCACGTCGTCGTATGGGTCTGGTATGGTCTTAACACAAGCCTTGATGGCCACCCGTCAATCAATACGTCAATCGATTCCCCAAAGTATAACTGAACAGCAAGGGTGGAAGAATAGATGTGCATTGCCGAATGCCAACAGCGATATTTATGTTTACCCAAGAATGTCCGAGCATGTTCAAGGTTGGACGGCAATCGGATCAATCAGCTAGTGGTCTTCAGGGGGTAGCCTACCGTCTTGTCCCATGACTCATCCTATCGGCAGCTTGCGCGACCACCCCGCGCATGGCATATCCGCGAATCGCAAGTGTCGCATGGGAGTAGGTCAAGGCGTCATGCGCGCGAGTCGGTTAGAGTGCCTCCTAACTTCCTCCGTTTGAGGTGAGTTTTACGATATGAGATGCGGTTTCACTTGCAATGGAACCGTCTTAGTTCGTGTTCAGCCTGATCACCTAAATGGTTGAGGAGATTGACTTGCGATCGCGTATTTATGACCGCGTATTTTCATCATATTGTGTTTCGAAGGTAAATTAAATTCCTTTGAATTTAGAGTTCAGGTTTTTTGGAGTGGCTCAAGTTGGTCTCTTTTGATGATAACAAATAATCGTCTACCTAGCGTAGCCAAAATCTCAGATTAACTCTGGGAAGAGCTGTAGCCCATCATAGCCCAGTCAATATCCGGTTATTTGGCTCATACTTAAGCCAACCACATAATCTTGTGTTAGGCATTGCCTTACTCTCATTCTGTTTATATCATTAACTGCTCTGTGGCTGCTGGCAGGGCTCTAGAATTAACCCAAAGGCACAACGGGATGAGTGAATCCAGTAACCGATTGGTGAGCGCCCAACTACCATTGTTAATATTGCCCATCGAAACCGTCAAGACAACGAGCTCGTGGCGCAGTGGGTAAAGCGTTGGACTTCTGCCCGACAGGTTGCAAGTTTGAGCCTCGGGTGCCGCAGCGCCTGGAGTTGGGTATGGGTGGCTGATGACGGCTAATAAGCCAGAAATGGCCATTCCAGTCTCCCTTGTCTTTGTCGGTAATATAATTCTGCCTATATCACTAGCTGCTCTGTGCCTGCTGGCGGGCCTCGATGATTAACCCCAAGGCATAACGGGACGAGTTACTCCTGTTACCGATCGCTGAGTGCCCAACTACCATTGTATATATTCCAGATCGAAACCGGCAGGACAACAAGCTCGTGACCCAGTGGGTAGAGCGTTGGACTTCTGCCCAACAAGGTCGCGAGTTCGAGGCTCGGGCGCCGCAGCGCCTGGGTGGGGTATGGCTGGCTGATGACGGCTAATAAGCCAGAAATGGCCATTCCAGTCTCCCTTGTCTTTGTCGGTCATGTTATTCTGCCTATATACTTAGCTGCCTTACGGCTGCTGGCGGGGCTTGAGAGGTAGCCCCAAGGCACAACGGGACGAGTGAGTCCTGTAACCGATCGGTGAGCGCCCCATTACCATTGTCAATATTCCCGATCGAAACCGGCAAGACAACGAGCTCTTGGCGCAGTGGGTAGAGCGTTGGACTTCTGTCCAACAAGGTCGCGAGTATGAGGCTCGGGCACCGCAGCACCTGGGGTTATGTATGGCTGGATGATGACGGCTAATAAGCCAGAAATGGCCATTTCAGTCTCCCTTGTCTTTGTCGGTCATGTTATTCTGCCTATATTCTAAGCTGCCTTACGGCTGCTGGCGGGGCTTGAAAGTTAGCCCCAAGGCACAACGGGACGAGTAAGTCCTGTAAACTATCGGTGAGCGCCAAACTACCATTGTCAATATTCCCGATCGAAACCGGCAAGACAACGAGTTCTTGGCGCAGTGGGTAGAGCGTTTGACTTCTGCCCAACAGGTCGCGAGTTCGAGCCTCGGGTGCCGCAGCGCTTGGGCTGGGTATGGCTGGCTGATGACGACTAATAAGCCAGAAATGGCCATTCTAGTCTCCCTTGTCTTTGTTGGTCATGGTATTCTGCCTATATATATATAGATATATCAGAAGATGATGAAAGAATTTGGGGCAATCTGTTACAGAACTGGTTTGTACTTATTTGGTTTCATTAAGCCAATTAGACCCCTATCCTCCAGCTGAGACTGGGAAAACAAACATGCGCACACACAGATGGCGCAGATTATATCGCACTGGGGTTGACCAGATGGGTCATTTGCACTTCACGCTAATTACCCAGACATTGATAGTTTGGTATCCCTTATCTTTGTCGCTATACGACTGCCTGCAAGGGCTCTAAAGTGAGCTTCAGAGCACAAAGGAACATACATGTTCCTTAAGAAAATTCGTGAGCCAGACACTATCATAAATATGTATAGCTAGTACCTATGTCAGGAGTTCGTTTTACCACTATTGTCATAAACATTGAACGCTACTTCTAGTGCTACTTGTTTTCAAATGGACATTACGTGGTTATTCCATAGTGGTTGACTGCCTTTAACCCAAATATACATTAAGATTTCGGGTTTGACCCTACAAAGCCATTTCCGGATCACCTGACTCCATGTCCTGCCCCAAACCATTTCAGATATTGTTTTTCAATTATTTACTGCAGTCAATATATCAGAAACCACATAGAGAGGGCTAGGGGACCTACTAAGGAGACAAACCACTCGTTTCTGCGTCATACAGCAGCAGAACCATCGGCGAAACACGTGTCTGGGCTTCTAGCTAGTACCTATTTCAAGCCTTTGGCATAAAATCATTTATTTACACATATCTGGATATTAAATGAGAAGTCATAACAGGCTCCCAGTTTTCTCTGTCATGGCGACGCAAATAATGTCCAAAAAATTTATATTTGCAATTCACTAGGAAGGAATAGGGAAACTTGAAATGGAACAGGCGAAGGATGACATTTTTTCGCAAAATCATAGTATATATTCGGCTACTCTGTTGAAAATAAACAATCTAAGCAGGCCGACAAAGTAAACAAATATAGCAAAAACGCTTGAATAGCAAGAGCTAAGTGAACTCCTTCATTTTCAGTAGATAGTTTACCCCTAGGTTTAAGCGAATTTGAAAAACCGGTAAAACATCCCAGTAGATCCTTGACCTGACCTTGGAAAAAGGTGATGTATGCAGATATTGGACAAAAAATCTTGAATAGTGTTGTTGACATTTATTTTTCTGGCCACAAGCTTTCATGTTTGGGCGAGTCTACAAATATCACCCAAACAGACATCTGCATTAAGAAGTTTGTCTCAAAACCCAGCACTGCTTTTAAATTCTTTTTAGAAATATCTTATTTTGAAGGATTTGGTTAGCACATATAACAGAATCTACATTTATGCGCAATGTATAGAAAAGACGGGAAATCATAGAGTATTCACCACTCTTTCAAGGATGATCTGAAACTCATTGTAATCCAAAAGCAGAAATAAGGACAGATTTATTTTCAAAATGTAATTTTTAAAAATTTGCTACATCTTATGCAAAATGAACTCCGTGATAAACTTGGGTGCGTGTATTTTGTTTAAATAAACTGATAATGGAGGCTGTAAAGAAGCCTATACATGAAAAGCAGCCACATGCCATCATTTTTCTCTGTTACACAGTACGCGAAAGGTGTCCAGAAAATATCCAACTGCATTTAAGTATATATAAATACGGTAAATTAAAACGGAAAGGGCAGAATATTTGCATTTCTTCGCAAAATCTTAGTATATATTCTGCCACTTGTTTGTGCATTTGCAAACTTACAACTGGGCCACAAAGTAAACAAGTATATAGAAAAACGTTCCAAAAGAAAAAAAATATTTTTTTTTATTATGACCGGACAATGTATTCCTTATTTTATAGTGATATTGAAAAATCGCTCAAACATCTAAATTTTATCCTTGAATTGATCTTGGAAAAAGGTTAAGAACACAGATATTCGAAAACAAAATGACTAAGTAGTGTTCTTTTTAGAGGTAAATTTTTATAAGAGATATTCAAATTCATCTTAGGCATACTAATTGCTGAATTGTGTTTTGGGTATTTATTTTTCTCGGCAATGATTTGTCATGTTTGGTTGAGTCTACAAATATGACCAAAATGGACATCAGCATTAGAAAAAACTGTCTCAAAACTCACCACATCAGTAAATGCCTTTAAGAAGCATCTTATTTTGACGATTTTGATAAGCACATACAACAGAATCTCCATTTCTGTGCAATGGACAGAAAAAACAGGAAATCGTAAAGTATTCAAAACGTTTCACCGACCATCTAAAACTCATTGTTATCCAACGCTTGGAATACTTATAAAGAAATTTAACAAAAGGAAAGTCCTCTTAATATGCACAAAATTGTATATTTACGAGTGAACCTGACAATTCTATTTAAATTTCTTAGTGACTGACCGGCCTGTGAACATGTGAGCTTATGAAATATGTTATTTATATGACGTCCCCGTTGGTGCAGTCAAGCGAAAATATGTTTGCCTTAGTCAAGCATAGCTTAAACAATGTACAAACGATAGAAACCCGCCAATGCTCGTAAAACCGTTTTGGATCATTTACGCGAAATTACGGCTGCTTGCTAACGGTCGTACTTTCCATTGCCCATACTCTGGAAGACTACTTCTGTGGAGTATATACAAAAAGGACCATTTTCAAACGTTATTCTACTTTTTATGCTGTATTTATTCGTATTTTTACCTGGGCAGGCATTCTCTTCATTTAAAACTTCAAGTGAATTAGCTAACTCATTTTTTCTCGTTTTCGGAAGTTACTGCTTTTCTAAAAAGTAGTATTCGAATACAATGTAATAGTAATTTTTAAACCAATATATGCCTTCTTTTTAAGAACGGTCAATTTTTACTGCTTTAAGCTTGAGAGGAAGCAGATTTTATGAGAAAGGTGTCTTCTTGATAAATCCTGGAGATTTTATGTGGTAGAGCAGATGTAGACATTTTCAAGTGCAATTTTTCCGTGTGGCCGGAGGGCAGCTCATTCATATGTTCGCATCCTTCAAAATTTCAATTAAGAGGAACCAAACACGGCACACATACATTGGTCGGTCACACGCTACTCAGATTCCAGGATTTTTTCATCCACATAGAGCCCCAAAGGAAGTTGGGGCCAAAATTTGAACCAAAGCTCATTTGGGCGTAAACCCCGTGCTCACAGATCGTTCACATAGTTAATATTCGCGATCGAAACCGGCAAGGCAATGAGCGTTGAAGTTGTAACCAAGAGGTCGCTAGTTCAAGCCTCGTGCGCCACAGCGCCTGGGTTTGTGTATAGCTGGCTGATGACGTCTAATAAGTCAGAAATGGCCATTTCAATCTCCTTATCTTTGTCAGTCATTTTAATCTACGTATGCATTTGTTCTGTGACTGAATAATTAATATGCTGCAATATTAAGAGCATGTATAATAATTGTTTTGCAGATTACATTCACTGCTAGTAAACTCCCTCTCTAGGGTTGAATTTGTTTAATATACATTAAGTAATTTATCCTACGTCAATTAAGACTGATTGAAGGGGTGAGTACTAGCGCTACATTTCACTGGGAGCTATACTGTCCTGTCAGTCACTTGCATAGTGATCGATAAGCGCGAATTAACCCGTTTTGTAAACTAAATTTTGCAAGTGGTTTGAATTTGTTGCTCAGACAACAAGAAGAAAAACTGTGCCTTAAAATAGGAAAAAAGAGGAATCCATATGTTTTACTGTACGTTTGGGTGTTCCGGACAAAAAATAAAAGGCAACCACAGCAGCTCATCGAAAGTAAAAGTAAAGATCTGCTATCAGTGTGATTGCATATAGCTATGAAAAGTGGATGCACTCCTCCTTCGAAATATAAATTGTTTGCTGTGGCTACATTTGCAAGTCTCCTCAGATAAAAGAAGTTGTTGTGTGTGATATTTATGCCTTCACTAAAAACAGTAATTATGGCCTTTTAACATTGAAATAAACTAGTAAATTTTCAAGTAGTGATCCAATGGCTTCGAATGGACTAGTGTGTTGTGCACAGGTGCAGTTCTTGGATTATTAACATTGACGACCGCAAAAAACATGAACACTGTTAACCAGTGCCTGCACTAACGAAAAAAATGACCAAATTTGAACAGCACACATTTTGGCCCGTTTTGCCATATCTGGAGCATGTCTCGGAAGCTCCCAGCCACTCTGGGATTTGGAGTTTCACACAGACTGGAAGCAATCATAAGGCGCTAGGTCATAAGGCTGAAAACCAACTGCAACGGTAAAAGACCTGAGCCGTTTACCGGGTCTAGTGCAGCTGTGGGTAAAGTAACTATGCCGATAAACATGAAGACTTCTCCCTACGCGGATGCTCGAACATGCGACAGCAGTAAGGAGGAACGATGCCAGCTCGCAAGTCACGACTGATTTGGTGGGACCAGATAAAAATTCAAGTTTGATGAGTCCGAAATTTAACCTATTGTCGGCAATCACGTGAGCCGCGAACTGTTCGAGTCATGGTTTTCGTGTGCAAAAGCCATCAACAAGTGCAACGAACTCCCCGCTTTATAATCAGTGCTGAGACTGGGTTTGGGAAATTTAATTAGATACGTGAAGAGCAT
This sequence comes from Schistocephalus solidus, assembly GCA_017591395.1. Classification (NCBI taxonomy): domain Eukaryota; kingdom Metazoa; phylum Platyhelminthes; class Cestoda; order Diphyllobothriidea; family Diphyllobothriidae; genus Schistocephalus; species Schistocephalus solidus. The sequence goes on from WEDG01011461.1 coordinate 22,106, forward strand.
ATGACTGAGCACTGATCTTGGCGCCAGAATTAATGAATAAAATTGTCCAACACCTCATATGAATGACGAAACCCTCGGCTTAGCAACTCGACTGCGGGCAATCATTGAACCACATGCAACCAACTCCGATGAGCGGGTGAACTAAAAATTCTGGCAGGCACGGAGGCACATAGCAACGGCATGGTAACTGCATACTGCAAAATCTGACCGGTAAGACAACCATCACACCACACCACCCCGAAAAACATAGACTGAGGATTCCAAGGGCGGAAGCCCAAAAGCCCTATGAGAACACTGGCTCTGGATCACTTGTCCCTGACTTCGTTTTCACGTGTTTAACTTTCGTCCGTCAATTACCTGCGTTCTCATTTAGCTCTCTTTGATCCCCAGTTCAGGTTTGCTTTCCCGACCCGGGAGGCTGATTTCTTTGCGCTTCACCCACGGGATAGCTTCTCCCTTTCCATTAAATCCCACAGGAACCACATAGCACATTTATACTCAGTAAATAAGCTGTAATTACCTTTACTGTCTTCATTTGCTTTTCTCAGATTTTCTGCTTTCTCCTTCTACTCTACCTATTGACCACATTTTACCCCTTTTTACGTTGGCCTGGTTTGTAATACTCTCAGTGGGTCCACCTACTGTGCTTCCAGCATTCGAAGCCCAAAACAGTCATGTCCTCATTTTCTCATCATGACGCATTCATATCTGGCTGTCGTATACCATCCACCGTGACTCACGCTTCCAAAAGACTGTCATGTTCTGACTCGGAAACAAACTGACGGCAAACTGCAACGCGCCTTCTTACAGATGTCATCAGCTTTCACACCGCTCCAAGTTCTGCTCTTAGACAAGCTGGCCCTAATGTTCGTGTGGCCGTAGTTAATAGGTGTCAGTGAATACAATAGATGTAATCTTTTGCAATTGCTGGTCCTATGGCTATGTTATGAAACCAGCGGCGTGTAGGTTGTGTTGACATGTCCTGAGTCTATATATGTCCAACGAGGGCGACTCATGCCCAGAATGCCTGTTGACAGCAAGATCACGAGTATGTTCCATTGGCCCGTAACATTTAGGTCTCGCAGGTCTCTATTTTGCCTTGGCGTCCGTCTTTCTGTCGCCTTTCAAAGAATCGGCCTCTCGGGTCTTTTTTGGGGCAAGAAAACCTGAACTGGGGGTCAAAGAGAGCTAAACGAGAACGTAGGTAATTGATGGACGAAAGGTCAACACCTAAAAATGAAGTCAGGGACAAGTGATCCGGATCCAGTGTTCTCATAGGGTTCGGCTTTTGGGCTTCCGCCCTTGGAATCCTCGGTCCATGTTTTTCGGGGTTGTGTGACTCAAGATCAGAGACCAAGTTAGATAAAGGTTTTAGGTTGCCCATGTGTTGCATGTTTTAAAGGATGCCATTGTTGGGCCACTACAGGCCTCTCAATGTGGCAGTTTTAGAATGCATCCCAGATAGTTGTACCTGATGTGATGGTTGTCTGACCGGTCAGATTTTGCAGTATGCAGTTACCATGCCGTTGCTATGTGCCTCCGTGCCTGCCAGAATTTTTAGTTCACCCGCTCATCGGAGTTGGTTGCATGTGGTGCAATGATTGCCCGCAGTCGAGTTGCTTGAAACTATTACGGTGCGCTAAAGCCGTGGCTTGGAAGGTTGCCAACTGACGGGATAACTCGGACCACGTGGTCAGCCCAATGTGTGTTTTGTGTGGAGTGGCTGACTGGCGGACTAAGAGTCAGGTTGCAATTGCTCCTTCTTAATGTGGCCTTTATTGCGCTACCACTCCATGGGATCCGAGCCATGTGTGGTGGTACACCCAGGGGCGACTCCGGCCGGGCCAGCCTCCTGCGCCCACTCCCATCTCCGGTCTTCTTGACTCTGTTTTGACACCGGGCTCAGGTTGGGGAGGAAGAGAGAGTGCGGTAGCTGCAGTGCAAGGCTACTATCACTTAAAACTAATTCACGCGCAAGTCACCGTCCCTGCACCACCTGGTGTGGAGTATACGTTGGACCTCTTCGAAATCGACGGTTGAACTGTCAAATGAACTTGAATAAATATTAGCACTTGTACTACAGTTGACTGGCGTTTCAATTTTAGCTGTATTGATTAGGACCAGAAATGAAACATCACATTATATAGCTAAGGAATTTCTACGAAACGCGCATGCAGAAAGTTAATCTTAGGAATGGACAACATTATGCAGACGATTTTAGAGTTATTTGGCTATATCTTGCGTGTATGCCACAGGTTTTGCCTAATCATTCTCTTGCTGGTTTGCGCTGGAGGCTGTGCGCTGGAGTGCAGTATGACCAATGATTCCTGAGGCGTTTTGTATGCAACCGTCTTCCTCGCAAATGCTGCTGATGACAGGATTCAAAACTGCAGACCAACGTCGTGTGGACCTTCGTTTTCATCCTTTATAAGGTATGATTCTTCTACAGTAGATGCATTTTTAGTTCGTGTTATTGACTGAGAGTACGAGCTGTGTAGAAATGACGTGATACAAAGACGATAACAGATGTGGTGCAAAAGCGCTTTTCAAATATTTTATATTTAGTGATTTTACTCTGAGGGTTAAACGTAATTTATTCTTATCTGTCTTATGTGCCATATTCCACGTCTTGCCGTGCCGTCGTACACCTACACAGCTGATTTATAAAGGCCTCAAACTGAGCCGTTTATTGAGAGTGCAACATCAGGAATGAGGCGCGTGCTTCAATGCCCAACATTATAGCATAGAGTCGTTTTCAGGAGACAGACACGTAACACACAACCTTGAACAACCACTTCTGTGGAGAGTAATGGAGCTCAGTGTGACCACCACTTTACGTAGAAGCTTTCTGCACGTGCAGCATCCATTTTATCACCTCTAACATCTAATTTGACCTTGGCATATTGCAAACCTGACCCTGTAGAAATAAAAAGTGTTACACGAGTGGGCATAGGTCTGCGAGGACATAATGAAGATGGGGCAGACTTTAGTTCCCGATCCACTTGCGCTGTGTGTGTGTGTATGTGCCTTAACACGATCTGTGCAGTGACCAACCTCCCAGCAATTTTAACCAAAATTTTTCGAAAAACGGTTTAAATTACTTAAGTGGAATTGTACTATTTGTCATTTTGGTGCATAAGACTAAGTTATTTCAGGCTTTTGATCGAATGCATTTATGGCTTCTTGAAATAAACTCCAATCAATAGGAGGTGCCTGATTTAAAAGTGCACATTTTCACAGAAAGTTGTGATGCCCCAAGACATGTAAAAATATTCTATAAAAATGAGCAAAATGTCCTTTTTGATACTTATTTGACAGCAGTCTAATTCTTCTTCTTCAGATTTCGTGTTGAAGTTTTCAAAAAGTTTTCAAATTCTTGAGTAATCTTCAGCCCGATCTGTTGTTACATGTGAATTTGTGGTTTTAATTCTACAACCTATAGGTCTTCGTTGGAAGTAACATCATACATTCCTGCAGCTCAGTAGGAAGAAAACTTAGAAAACTTCCAAATTTGCCGTGATTTTTCTGTCAAATAAGTACCAGAATGAATGTTCTTGTTAAGAGTTTCTATAAAGTATAGTGGTAGATTTAAGGGCATCGGAGAAGTATAGAAAAAAGTTCATGCAAATTGAGTAGTCCCTTTCATTGCGTGATAATTTTTCAGAAGGCCAAAATGGCACTGGCTCAAAAGATGGCGTCCTGATGTGCTTGAACTCTAATGGGATTATGATCCAAGACAATGCAAATTTCAATTCTTCCTATGTAATTAATTTTAAAAGGCATTGTAAAATTTTTGTTAGCATTGCATGACATCGACCACTGACTGCAGAATGAACTTCTACTTCATGTATCTTTAAACTTTTGCCACTCTGGATGCCTCCGTTCCCTGCTCGCTATTGTGGAGAACTTCAGCTGTCGCTTGCGAACACACAACCCGGTCACTTTTGAGTAGGACACGGAAATGAGAATTCATGTCTAGTAGGAAAAGAGGCCTTGGGTAAGGATCCAAAGGGCTTTGCTACTATCATTTCATAAGCATAAATTAAACTTAAAACCAAACGTTGACTATAATCCTAAATTTAAACCCTACTGTGAGTTCAAGAAAACAAACGCATCTCAACACAACTCCAACGCAAACCCTAAGCCAAGTCTTAATCCTACGATGTAAGCATTCAGGAAACCAAGCTCGGCAGACGCTTTTGATTACTCACCATCAGGAGGGTAAAGTAGCAAAAATTTAAACAGCCAATGAGCATTAGGTGCGGGGGCGTGCAGTCTAGTTCTGTCAGAGGGGAGAGAGGGGAACGAGGCGTCTGACGACGAGTTACGCCTCTGTCTCGTCGCCGTAACGCGACGTAACAGGTGTGAACACACATGCTGAGTTCGTCTTCGGCCAAGGCAGCCTTGGGTCTGTATGAACGTCTTATGCCAACACAAGATTTGAACGGCTAGCCGTATAATTAATGCTTCTGCCTTCGCAAGTATCCCCTGCCGCAGGATCTTGGAGTATCTAGCCGACATTTTATAGATGATTTATAATGACTGGTTAACTGGTGGCTGCGGCCAACCAAGTGAGTCACAATTCAACTAGAAATGGACCCTTTACATGGCTTCATTTCACCAGGTAGGTTGATGCTCTTACACTCGCTTGCTTAGGTGCCTAGTTTTTTTCGACCAATATCACCTATCTGACAGGAGCAAGTGAAGGCGTAGATGCACACCGAAGAGATCTGAAAGGGCAGACTGTGCTTACCTTTAAAAGCAACGAGGTGGAGTGCTTGAGAAAAATAAGTTTTTAGCGACTGGGTACATGCGGGGATAGCAGCGCCCTAAGCGACGATGCGAAAGTTCCCTTTCCAGATAACCTCACAATGACGGTGTACGAAGTAACACCTTCTTCTCGGCACGTCTGATTTTGGGTGCCATTCCTCCATTTAGTTAAAAAGAACTGTTCGAGGAAAACATTTTCTCACAAAGCGTTTTGTTTAAAGGCGATTTTGTTTTCCGCTTTATCTGGAGTACACATTATCCCAATTCAGTTGCTGAGCAGCGGACTAAGCTTCATGGTTGACTTAACGGGGTAAAAACTGTAGAAGCCTATGTACTAACTGGCCCATGTTTTTATTACGATATACACTTCTACGAACTGTTCTATCAGGTATTATAGTAATTAAGACGTCCAGAAAGGGGAGACCCCTACTGTCATCTTTTTATAAGGTGAAGATTATTGCCAGTTGAGTCTAAGTAAATTAATCCAGGAGTGTGTTCAAATCAAGCCTTTCATCTTCTATTGCAATAATATAATTTACGCATCGGGCACAGAAATAAAGATTTTCTCTAATTTTCCCAGGAAAAAATCAGCTGGTAGAGCTCCAAGTGGTAATCTACTCGCTTAATCATCGATTTGGTGTGTTTCTGACGAGGAAGAAGAAGAAGAAGAAAAGACGCTTCGAGATAAAAAATCTAATTTCAATAAATGCAAATACGGCAAACAAGAAAAATATCTGAATAATCCTTTTATTCATTTTGACCCAGTACTGAAAAAGCCGGTGGTCTCGGTGGTATTCAAAACAAACGACAGCAAAGGGGAAGGCTCTAGCACAGCAAATGCTCTAACCACTTGTGTTTTTGATGCATCATCCAGGAGCCGTAAGTTTAATCAGGATTGGGTCAAGTTACTCACCTAGCCTACAGCAACGAAGCAAGGAGGGCAGTGGAGGTGGACTGGTTCACCAGCCTCCGTGCGATGGATTCGCAGGTGACCGACCAGGCTGATGCGTGAGTTGAAGTTGCGGGCGCAGTGTGGGCAGGAGAAATCGGTAGATGCTGGGGGATGTCATTCATGGTAGTGGGGGTGGCAGTGGTGTTAAGAACGGCAGGAGTGGAGGGTGTGCATGGTGTATCGGTGGTGCTCCAGGCACGTGTTCACCAGTCTCTGTACGATGGATTCGCATGTGAACGATCAGGCCGATGCGTGAGGGGAATGTGCGGTCGCATTGAGGACAGTTTAGGAGAGAGTCCCCATCGCTGGTGGTGGTGGTGGTAGTGAAGGCGAAGGCGGTGGTGATTGCGGTTGTGGGGGGTAACAGGCGATGAGGAGAGGGATGTGATCTCTATGATGACGGGAGTAATTGAATTGATGACAGGAGTGAGGGTGGGGGAGTCCGAAGGAGGATTGGCAGAATTTGATGTAGAAGTTTGAATTGTCGGATTGTTGGTGCATTGCGTCCGAAGATATCCAACCAGGCTGATTCGCGCGCGGAAGATGCGTTGACAGCGCGGGCATGATGGCAGGGCCTGGGCATCGACGATGTTGGTCCGGGGCGCTGGTTACTTTCGTGCCACTCTTTTGACCTTGGCGGTGGTGATCCGGTTGGCCTCATAGATTGCTGAAACAGTCTTCACTGATGTTCTCCATGCCAGTCTATCCTAGGCGAGTTCCTTCCAGGTCACCGGGTTGATTTGAAATTGCCTCAGTGATTTATTCAAAGTGTCCTTGTAGCGTCGTTTTCTACCTGCCTGTCGGCGAGCACCCGTAGCGACATCTCCGTAGAAAATTCGTTTTGGTAGTCGTTCGTCGTCAATTCTTACCAGGTGGCCGCTCCATCGCAGTTGCACTTGCCTCAGCATGGCATGGATGCTGAGGATTCTGGTCCGCTTCAGGACTTCCGTGTCCGGGATCCTGTCTTGCCATCTCAGCTTCAGTATTCTGCGGAGGCAGCTGAGATGAAAGTGATTCAGCTTCCTGGCTTAGTTCGAGTAGACGGTCCAGGTCTCCGCTCCATAAAGAAGTGTCGTCAAGACGACGGCGTTGTACATCTTCAGTTTGGTGTTCAGATGAATACCGTGGCGATTCCACAAAGAGGCCTGCAGCCGGCCTCAGGCCTGACTAGCTTTGGAGATCCGTTGGGCAACTTCATCATCGATTCTCTTTTTGCGGGACAGCATGCTTCCTAGATAAGCGAAGGTTTCGACGTTTTTGAGTTGAGCACCGTTGACATTGATTTGGGGAGCATTGTATTACGCGCTGGTTGGCGGCTGGTGCATGACAACCGATTTGGTTGTATTTGATTTTATTTAAAAATCGGCGCGGCTTGCGTGGAAGAGGTCCATACTCCTTTGCATGTCCTCCTCCGTCACGGTGTTAAGGGCGCAGTCGTCCGCGAAGTGCAAGTCATGGACTGTTGTCGTAGACACACGCATTGAAGCCTGCATACACCGACTGTTGAGAAGGTGTCCGTCAGTTCTATAGGCGATGCTGATCCCAGGCTGTTCATCACGGTAGGGGTATCAGTATCAGTATATTTGAGGGAGATTTAGGTGAGTCACCTTTGAATTCCCTATTTGTACATGCGAGATGTGGTATCAAAAAAAATTATCTCAATATGTTGGCGAGGCCAATATAGTTGAAAAAGAGCAGACAGTAAAAAAAACTCCCGGTAATATTTAGGAGAAACAAACTGTCGCCCTTGGGGGGTCCAACGGGGGCATTGCCGAGTTTACATGAATCAGTTAGATGCTCCCTTGCTGATTGCAGAGTCAGTTGAGGGATTTCAAAGGCGGAAATAAATGCCCAGTTCATCTTCGGTCCATTGCGGTTCGAACCAAGGGAGAACGTTCATACACCTCATGGACGACGGCTGCCAGGTCCAGCTGAGGCGAATACTCAGGGTGTCACCAAAAGGTGCAAATAATTAAGCGGCGGGGGTCCATCAGCATAGCCGCAAACATGAGACTGAACAGGGTGGGATCCAATACGCAGCCCTGTTTCACTCCTTTGGTCACTGAGAATGCTTCGGATACCGTCCCGTTGTCAGTGACGCGTGCCTTCATCCCGTAATGAAGTTGACGCACCATGTCCGTGAACCGCTCAAGCCAGCCAAATTTCTGCATGACTTTCAACAGTCCGTCGCGTATCACCATGTCTAAGGCTTGAATCAAATCTACGAAGGTAGTAAATAGGTGAGTTCACATCTCCTTGCACTTCTCTTGTAGCTGACGGGTGGCAAAGATCATATCGGTTGTTCCGTGGTGTCGGCGGAAGCCACATTGGCTTTCCGGGGCAGGCCCTGCTCTAGGTGACTGTTCAGACGATTGAGAAGGGTACGGACGAAGATCTTCCCCGAGATGTTGAGCAACGAGATGCCTCTGAGATTATCACAGAATTGCCGGTTCCCCTTCCGTTCGTAGAGATGGACGATGTCGCGTCTTTTAAATCCTGAGGAACTTGTTCTTGGCACCACATTATCGGGAGGAGTACTGTGAGTTCTGCCATCAGCCGGATGCCAGCATACTTGTAGACTTCCGGTAGGATTGTGTCGGATCCCGGTGCTTTACCGCTGGAAATTTGCTGCACGGCCTGTATGGTTTCTGGTATGGAAGGCGGCAGATCCAGGTCATTGTTCGTGTCCAATTGAGGGAGCTGGTCAATGGCAGCCTCGGAGATGTCTGATGAGCAATTAAGGACACTTCTGAAGTACTCGGCCCAGCGCTTCAGAATTTGTGATTTCTCTGTCAGCAGTGTTGTGCCGTCAGAAATGAGCAGCGGTATGGGCCGTAGATGGCCTTGATGGCTTTGATAAAGTTTTTTTCATTTCATTGCGGTCCGCATACCCCTGGATTTCCTCAACCTTTCGGATCATCCAGGCACCCTTAATCTCCCGCAGCCGATGCCGTACAAGACGGCCACATCTGAAGAAGGCTGCTTTGGTGGCGTCAGTCCGAAGGTCCATGTAGGCTTTGTGTAGTTTATTCTTCTCCTCGAGTAAGTTGCTGAAGTTGGCGTCATTGTCGTCAAACCAGTCCTGATGTTGACGGCGTGCACGTCCGAGGACATCAAAGGCGGTGGAGTGGATGACCTTTCGCAGCTGCCAGCGCCACGACCGAGGGTGCATCAACGTGGCCTTCTCCCTCGTCGGAAGGCGAAAGAAGGTTTGGTCAGCAGGAGACATTGCTTCGCACAGATTCGAAGAAGAAGGAGGCCGTCATCTTTACAGCTACGAAGACCGTGGGGACCCAGCACTCCCTGCCAGGCAGCGTAGTCAGTCCCGAAGCGGGCGTTGAAGTCCCCAAGGAAAATTAATGTGTCCACCTTCGGCACAGTCGCCAGTAGGGCGTGCAGGTCCTCGTACAATTTGTCCTTCGCAACATCAGAGCTCGTCATTGGGGGATGATGGCGAAGGCGCTGATGAATGTGGTAAACTGGTTTCCCCGAAGAGGCAGGCGGAGGCTCATCAGGCGAGCATTGATACCCTGCGGCAGAAAGAGCAGACGTCCCACGATGTCGTTCTGGGTGGCAAAGGCAACACCAGCGTCGCGTCGCTCTGCCTTTGGCCGGCCGCTCCAGAAGAAAGTGTAGCCGGCACCTACCTCCTCCAGATGACCCTGCTCAGAGAATCGGGTCTGGGTGAGAGCAGCAATTTCCACCTTGTAGCGCGCCAGTTCCCGAGCGACTAGCGCCGTCCTCCATTCTGGCCGGTTGCTCCTAAGATTGTCTAAAAGGGAACGAACATTCCAGGCTGCTAGTGTGAGTGGACTCACCCGAGCAGCCTGGAGGGTATGGTGAGGGGGATTGGGACGGGGGTATTGTTGTTTTTTGAGTTTAACGACCGCGTATTTTGCGATCTGCGAGCCGCGGCCGGCTGCAAAAGACGTAATAACCATCATTTGTTTAGGGCACCTTTTCTAGACCCTTCCTCCGCGAGGAGGCAAGCAGTGCTGTCCCTTAATAGGGCTGCTCGGACATCCCAGACCGCTGCCGAACTCCACTATGGGTTACGGTTTTGTTTTAATGGGAAAATGACCCGAGTTAGTCTGGGCCGCCTACGGTGTTGCTGTTGAACTTTTTGAGAAAGGGAGGTAGGAAGTTCGGGAGTCAGACATACCGGTTGTGGATTCACACGACAGTTCGACCGTCGTAGTCCGACGATGTCCACCGTATGCTTCACACCATGGTGGTGCAGGGACGGTGACTTGCGCGTGAATTCGTTTTAAGTGGTAGTAGCCTTGTGCTGCAGCTACCGCACTCTCTCCTCCTCCCCCACCTGAGCCCGGTGTCAAGACAGAGTCAAGAAGACCGGAGGCGGGAGAGGACGCAGGTGGCTGGCGCGGCCGGAGCCGCCCCTGGGCGTGCCACCACACCCACATGTTAGGCATTTGTTATGGGAGCGCAACCCGAATAACGCCTGCCGTTATTCATTTGACCCAGTACTGAAAAAAGCCGGTGGTCTCGGTGGGATTCAAACCAACGACAGCAAGGGGAAGGCTCTAGAACAGCGAACGCTCTAGCTACTTGTGTTTTGATGCATCATCCAGGAGCCGTAAGTTTAATCAGGATTGGGTCAAGGTACTCACCCAGTCTACTGCAACGAATGGAATTTACGAAGTCTGATAAAGTAGGTCCACTGCCCAAGCAGGATTTCCTAGGCAATCAACGTAGCGTCCATCACGTGACGATCAGCTGCACTTAATTAATCGGGGACTTTAGCAGACTAGAATACCTAATTTGACCCATTTGTGGAAAACGCGATGGCATCGGTGGGATTTGAATCCATAACAACGAGGACAGTCTTAGTTGATAAAGAGTTGGCCTTTAATCGACCAGTCACCGGTTTGAGTCTTGAGAATGGCTGGCTGATGACGGCTAATAAGCCAGAAATTGCCATTCCATTTCCTCCTTCGGTAATCTTCTAGCCACTGTGTTACTACTATCCGGGCTCCAGAGCCATTCCTAAGGCATTACGGGATGAGAGAGTCTCTTTCTCGATCTGTGAGCGCCAATCCACCAGTGGTAATAAATCCGACCAAAACCGATAGGACAACGTGCCCGTGGCTCAAAGTTGAGAACGTTAGACATCTAACCGTCAGATCATGGCTCCGAGCCTCGGGTGCTGAGGGTTAATAAGTCAGGAATGACTACTGCAGTCTTTCTTGTTTTTGTCGGATATATTTACTTCCAACATATCAATCACTTATGCTGAAAAAAACACACTGTGCAGACCCCTCTGGATCACGATCCGGCCAATTCTAGTTTCGACCAGAACTTGGGACTGGTGCATTTACTAGCAGAGAGAGAAACTACAAACCAATTGTAAGCCTTCAGCTGGCAAACACTCAGTAATTCCTGCTTATTTTTTATCGAAAATCAGCTACACAGCTTAATAAGGCAATACGAGTAATGTGTTATTTGCTACGACAGATACTTTTTTTAGTAATTCATTTGCATCCATGTGAATTTCCACCTCTTCAGCTCAACAGTAAATGAAGGTGTCTTAATCAGTTCAATTTTGTTGAATACAGGAATGTACATGAACACGTTTATTGCATAGTAAATGTTTTCGATTGTGAACTTCGAAAAATAGCGTAAGGAGGCTTGTTTCATTTACACATCAAATCGCACTATTTGGTCATTAATCGTTAGGCGGAAATATTCAATGACCTTCGTCTCAATTTACATACCCTTAAGCATATGCTATGATACTTGGCACAATTATTCGGCATTTTCACGATGTATTAAGGTACAAAGTGCATCTTCTGACAATTTGCCTTCTGCGTTCTCAGTTTGGCATTTGTATGTACTGGCAGACTCAAAGCTAAGACCACGCAACTCCCAATATGATAGAGATGCCATTTCGTATTGGCTCAGTGTTTCTGATTGGCTCCGGTAAAATTCCAACTGGTAGGCGTTTGTGCGCACTTGATTAATTAAATGAATTGTTGGTCATTATCACGTGGGGCAATAACCTTCAAAACGGAAAACTGACATCTATAAAAGGCAGTGCAGCCTGTCAATGCTATTATCACACGACACCAACAGGATGAAGCATTTCATTGCGCACCTTGTGCTTCTATGTACGTTAAATTCAACTTTTTACTTTTCCGTATTTCTACTTAATTTGAGTTTACTTTGGAGGTTCCGCGTTTGTGTCCTAATTCAAACTCCGTCTCTGGCAAGCTTGAGGAAAAAATGAGTTGATGTTTGACTTTAGCTTATACTCTCGTTTGCATCAGACCAAGGGGTAGTTGCCTAATGTATTAGGCCTCTATTTATAACAGCATTTTACAGGTTTGAGAGATTATTACCTGCGCCCAAAAGAGTGATTAAATGTAACAATTTATTTTATGCTGAAGAGAAATAAGAGTATCTTTATTCTGTGTTTATACCAGTCAACAGGTGGGGAAATTGCTTTAATATTTATAATTACTATCTGCTGTGCGGCTGCTCGTGGGGCTCGGCAGTGAGCCGTAAGTTAGAACGGGACGATTAAGTCCTTTAAACGATCGGTGAGCGCTTATTGACCATTGCCAAACGGTCTTTTTTATTTATTTGACATCTGAGTAGATATGTTGTGGTATTTGTGATTAATATAAGTAGAGTGAAGAACTGCCTTCAAAGTCGATTTAAGGAGTACCGCTATCTACCCTGATTATAGCACCTACGTCAGGGTAGGCATTATATTCCGAATTTTCATTGTGTAAACCGTGGGCAAAATAGCTTGCAAACTATATTTTTGTTCGCCTTAGCCCCATGAAGGCATGAAATAAAAGTTTATTTTATTTTACCTGATTTGTTCATGATATGAGCAAGAGGTCTGTGTAAAGTGAAGGAATTAACAGCACATGAAGTTTTTCCAGAAGATTAAATATGACTTATGTCTTAACGATTTTATCCCCAGTCCCCTATTGCAGTATTTTAAATAGAAAACGCATGACATGTTCTTGCCAGACATGGGATATGTTTATTCGTGTGGACATTAAAATTATTGTTTTATGTTCTAAATTCAAATCCATTGAAAAAGGTCTAAACCTCAAAAACGGTTGCCACCTTCTTCATGAAATGCCTACTTTATTGTTTATCTACACGTTCTGGAACCCTTTGGTAAGTGCTGAGCTGAAGGTAAAAGTTCAGCCAACGCTCTAGGTCAAAATCCCCCTTAGCGATGTGATGGAGATTATTTTTGAGCCTGAAAGAGGCATTGCAAAAAGGGCTTATTTACTGAAGTTAACAATCGAAGATGGCTTTTGGAGATGGGTGAGTGTCAACTGGGCAAACGATATAGCGGACAGACACCCGCTGGTAAAATCAAAGTTAATAAATATATAAGAGCCAAATGCAGTTATTATTATACCGTTGATACGGCATTTGACGGCATTATTTCAGCCATACTATTTGTTATTTCAATCAGTCCTTGTGGTCAGATAACAAAACATATCGAATACCAATGACAGCCTTTTAAATATCTTCTCCAAATTATGTTACTAAACTATGCAGGCATAAGCGCCTTAAGGAATACTGTTCTACAAGTTATTTTAAAAACATGAAACTCTTCTTTACCGAATTCGCATTTTCCTTTCCTTTTTTAGCTCTTCTTGGAGCACCTTCTGTTAACAGTTTATGTAAGTCCATAAGGGCATTTTCAAACGGAGGCACATTTTTGTGGTCATGACACACAGAGTGCCATATGTCACGGGGTTATTTTAATTGCTAATTTAAATAACTAAAGGCTTTTGGCTTACCATAATGTACTCGACGTCAAAAGACGCCAGCGAATAACACTAATAACTAATTTACTGTTTCAGATGTGTCAGGGAATTTCCAAGCAACTTATGGCCCAGGTATTAACAATACGCCTACTTTTGGCGCAAATGTCTTTTCCAAGTCTGTGATTTAGCCCACTTTATAAGTTTTTGCCAAAGTACCTTAGCGAACTAAGTATACATTATGCATTGCAATGACGTCCCTTTCATAGAACTGGCAGCTATCTTATATGCTCATATTTTACGCTTGATTGAACTAGAATTGCATGTGGTTTGTTAGCTACTGCAAAACAAACTAGGTAACGCCTTCAACACTATTACAAACGTCAAGTGGACCATTGAAAAAATCTACGACGTAACTTAATTCGGCTTCCAAACATGCGTTTTAAGGAACGAAAAGCATCTTATAAATTAGTTGAGACTTCTTAATGATTAAGAGTAGCTTAAACTTTTCGCGGAAGTTTATGCAAAAACTTGGAGTAAACCATCTGAAAGAAATCCTTTTGTGCTCTGCTTTCTGAATCTTAACTCAAGCTTTTGAGCCAAAATAAATTGGCTTTGTTCCGAATGTATTACAGGTTTAATTTCTGAGGAAAATAAAAAAAAACTTGAAAAACGGGAGTACGCGGGGTATTCAATGATGGGGCACGATTTGTGGCAAATTTTTTCCTGCAGTGGCAAAAAATGATCGGAGCGTGGGTGTGGGCCTATAAGTTATGCTCGGCAAAGCATTGCAACGTGCTTTAGCGCAACGTGCATACATATACGCTTAAAGAAATTAAATTTCACTGAAATTCGTAAGTTGAAAAGACAGGCGCAAATTGAAACTACAGAACTCAGAGCATATTTTAATTCTTCTTCAAAGTTTGCATCAAACAACTGGCGTATTAGGCGGCCCTTTAGGTCTGCAGAGTAACATATTTGACATAAGATATGGAAACGTAAATGTGCAGTACTTTCAAAATGTCAAGCGCTCTCCAGCACAGACCTCTTAAGGTTTCTATGATGTAAGTCAATCTCTGAAATGAGTTGGCATAGAGACTAGGTTAAAAACTGAAATAAACAAGTCAATTTAAATAAAGTGCTGGTCTAGTCTTAAAGGGTGTCAAATTAATCGACACTGATATAATTAACATAATTTAGTTGAGGGCTCACTGATAGGTTACAGGAGTCACTCGTCCCGTTGTGCCAGCAGCCGTAAGACAACAAGCTCGTGGCACAGTGGGAAGAGCAATTGATTTCGGCTTAACAGGTCCCTTGTTCAAGCCTCGGGCGCCGCAGCACCTGGGTATGGCTGGCTGATGACGATTAATTATCCAGAAATGGCTATTCAAGTCCTACTTGTCTTTGTTGGTAATATCATAATTAAAATAGTTGTCAAACGTCCTGATTATTTCTCCGCATACTTCCGACACTCCGCAATGGATGTTTGAAGGCGCGCATACGGCGGAGGCTGAACGAAACGGGCTGGGTAAGAAACAGGACTTCATTTACGATTCGCGCTCAAGGATCGCCATACACACGTGATAGAACTTAAGCAAGCCACTTTAACAACCCATCGAATAGTTTGTTCTGCACTTCATATCAGCCCAGGCGCATTTTCAAAGCACTTCAGTTTAGGGTCCGAAACTGGATGTCTATTGACTATAAGGACGCTCAACATTTGACACCTTACACTAGAAGGCTTGCAGTATAGCTAACAAAAAACAGATCTCACCTGATTCTTCTTCTGTATATTTTGTAGAAATCGTAACCGATGTTCGAGGCGAGCGCACGGAGATTGCTGAAACACAGGGGCCGGGTAAGCAGTGGCACTCTCAGTACAATTTGCCCAAAGTGATAGCCAGAGTTAGAAGATCAAGCGCTAAGCTCTGATTTGATATGCCAATCAAACTTTTTGTTATGCACTTGATAGCAGCATGTGTAGCAGACTGCATAGGATTTATGGGTGCATTTTTATGCACCTCCATTTTACGAACCAAAACCTCTACCCACAATGGCAATTGTTCTGCGTAAATTTCCAAATGAGACAAGAGGGCCGGCAGCATAGATCACAGAAACTAGCAAAGATTCACATTTATTCGCTTTATAGTATCTAGAAAGCATAACACAATTCCAAGGCGAGTACACTGAGATTGCAAGAAAAAAGAAATAAGTTCCTGATTCGTCCCCTGTATATCTTGTAGAAACCGTGACCGATGGCGATGTTGAGCATATGGATATGACTGAAACACAAGCACCAGGTAAACGATACCCTTCACATAGTCACGATACGATTTGTGTCTGGCTGCGGCTAAGAAAACAGACAATCTCCTGGTTTGTTCTCTGTATATCTTTTAGCATCTATAACCGCTGTTGAGGGCAAGAGCACGGATATGGCTGAAACACAGGGGCCAGGTAGCAAAAGTGATCCCAGTACAATTTGTCCACAATGCCCGCTAAACGCACACGATCAAACGTAAAGCTGCAATTTGATTGGCCATTCAAAATGTTTTACACTTGAAAACCAGCACCCGTTTTAGCTAGCGTAGGAGGTCTAGGAGCATTTCCTTTTTGCCTAAGCGCCACTTTATATACTTTTCCAGATGTGACAGTTGACTTTAAAATTATCACAGAAAAATAGCAAATGTCCTGAATCATTCCCGTCATATTTTGTATAAACCGTGACCGATGTTGAAGAGAATCGTATAGATAATGCTAAAACGAATGAGCCAGGTATGTGGCAGAGGTCTCCTTACGTTTTGTCATGGATCACCGTTTGGTATTCACTAGAACGCAAATAAGCAGAGGCATCTACTTCACCGATTGTAAAGTTTGCAAATTATATCAACATATGAGGTAGCTAGCATAGAATGTCCAGGTGAATTATTTTATCTGCGTGTCAGACCATAGAGAACGTCGCAAATATTTTCTGTTAACTCCTGTAGACACTGTAACTGAGGCTGAAGACGAGAATACAGAGATAACCGAAACACAAGAGCTAGGTAAGGAACAGCGCAAATAGACGAATTTATTACCCGACAGTTTGTATAAACGTTTACAGAACACCAGCATATGAGGCAGAATGCATAGAATGTTAGAGCGCGTTGCATCTTTTTGTACAGATATAGTCTGAAAAATTGATGGAAGATCATTGCTTAGATAGTCATGTTGCGAAATGTCAGACTGGATGGACGGCAGCATAATAACCAGAACATAAAAAACATCGTAAATCTTTAATGGTAAATCCTGTTTACACCGAAACGAATGCGAAATTAAAAAAACTTAAAAAAGGCAAATACAAGCAACAGCGAAGTCCTAGAAATTCCTTATGATTTACTACCAACGATAAAAAAACGAGCAAAAAGAATAGGAACAGGTCTTAAATGGATAATTGTGGACAGTTTACTTAATATGAGTGACAAAATTGGCAATCATATAAAGATAAGGCGCGTTCGTTCACTAATAAACGAAATGTCCTGATTTGAATATTAATATTGTAATCAAAATAGGCAAAAATAAAGGCTGCATAAACACATTAAATCAAACAAACTTTCTCATGTTACTGTTCCACTAATATGCTGACCCTCTATAACTTGTAGAAAGCACATCTGATGTTGACGGCGAGCAACTCGACGTTGCGGAGAGCCAAAAGCCAGGTAAGCCAAGGGTATAAACTTTTAATTTTCCAAAAATTGCCAAACTGCAAGCGCTAAACTGCGATTAGTCATTGTTTTTACCAAATGAAATAAAAAATGTGTACGTGCTGTAAGCGCAAGTGGTAGCAAGCATATNNT
>WEDG01011461.1:39514-66188 GCA_017591395.1 Schistocephalus solidus
CCTTCATATCGTGCAGGCAGCGTAACCGATGTTGACGGCGAGCGAACCGGCGCTTCAGAGAGCCAAGAGCCAGGTAAGCCGTGGGTACATACTTTTAATTTTCCAAAGATCGCCATACAGCAAGTGTTTAAACTACGATTCGGGATTTGTATGATCAAATAAAGTGTGTTATGAACTTAGATATAATCACAAGTGGTAGCAAGAATAAAATGTCTCGTCGCATTCCTTAAAAACGTCCACATATTGATTCATTTGTAAACCAAATCCTTGGTTTATCTAGTCACATTGATATTAAATTTGCCTACATGACAGGCCGCATATATACACGTATGTCAACAAATTTACCCACTATGCTCCCTTCATATCGTGCAGGCAGCGTAACCGATGTTGACGGCGAGCGAACCGGCGCTTCAGAGAGCCAAGAGCCAGGTAAGCCGTGGGTTTATACTTTTAATTTTCCAAAGATCGCCATATAGCAAGCGTTAAACTACGATTCGGGATTTGTATGATCAAATAAAGTGTGTTATGAACTTAGATATAATCACAAGTGGTAGCAAGAATAAAATGTCTCGTCGCATTCCTTAAAAACGTCCACATATTGATTCATTTGTAAACCAAATCCTTGGTTTATCTAGTCACATTGATATTAAATATGCCTACATGACAGGCCGCATATATACACGTATGTCAACAAATTTACCCACTATGCTCCCTTCATATCGTGCAGGCAGCGTAACCGATGTTGACGGCGAGCGAACCGGCGCTTCAGAGAGCCAAGAGCCAGGTAAGCCGTGGGTACATACTTTTAATTTTCCAAAGATCGCCATATAGCAAGCGTTAAACTACGATTCGGGATTTGTATGATCAAATAAAGTGTGTTATGAACTTAGATATAATCACAAGTGGTAGCAAGAATAAAATGTCTCGTCGCATTCCTTAAAAACGTCCACATATTGATTCATTTGTAAACCAAATCCTTGGTTTATCTAGTCACATTGATATTAAATATGCCTACATGACAGGCCGCATATATACACGTATGTCAACAAATTTACCGACTATGCTTCCCTTCATATCGTGCAGGCAGCGTAACCGATGTTGACGGCGAGCGAACCGGCGCTTCAGAGAGCCAAGAGCCAGGTAAGCCGTGGGTACATACTTTTAATTTTCCAAAGATCGCCATATAGCAAGCGTTAAACTACGATTCGGGATTTGTATGATCAAATAAAGTGTGTTATGAACTTAGATATAATCACAAGTGGTAGCAAGAATAAAATGTCTCGTCGCATTCCTTAAAAACGTCCACATATTGATTCATTTGTAAACCAAATCCTTGGGATATCTAGTCACATTGATATTAAATGTGCCTTCATGACAGGCCACATATATAAACGTATGTCAACAAATGTACCGACTATGCTTCCCTTCATATCGTGCAGGCAGCGTAACCGATGTTGACGGCGAGCGAACCGGCGCTTCAGAGAGCCAAGAGCCAGGTAAGCCGTGGGTACATACTTTTAATTTTCCAAAGATCGCCATATAGCAAGCGTTAAACTACGATTCGGGATTTGTATGATCAAATAAAGTGTGTTATGAACTTAGATATAATCACAAGTGGTAGCAAGAATAAAAATGTCTCGTCGCATTCCTTAAAAAAACGTCCACATATTGATTCATTTGTAAACCAAATCCTTGGTTTATCTAGTCACATTGATATTAAATATGCCTACAAGACAGGCCGCATATATACACGTATGTCAACAAATTTACCCACTATGCTTCCCTTCATATCGTGCAGGCAGCGTAACCGATGTTGACGGCGAGCGAACCGGCGCTTCAGAGAGCCAAGAGCCAGGTAAGCCATGGGTACATACTTTTAATTTTCCAATGATCGCCATATAGCAAGCGTTAAACTACGATTCGGGATTTGTATGATCAAATAAAGTGTGTTATGAACTTAGATATAATCACAAGTGGTAGCACGAATAAAATGTCTCGTCGCATTCCTTAAAAACGTCCACATATTGATTCATTTGTAAACCAAATCCTTGGTTTATCTAGTCACATTGATATTAAATATGCCTACATGACAGGCCGCATATATACACGTATGTCAACAAATTTACCCACTATGCTCCCTTCATATCGTGCAGGCAGCGTAACCGATGTTGACGGCGAGCGAACCGGCGCTTCAGAGAGCCAAGAGCCAGGTAAGCCGTGGGTACATACTTTTAATTTTCCAAAGATCGCCATATAGCAAGCGTTAAACTACGATTCGGGATTTGTATGATCAAATAAAGTGTGTTATGAACTTAGATATAATCACAATTGGTAGCAAGAATAAAATGTCTCGTTGCATTCCTTAAAAAAGTCCACATCTTGGTTCATTTATGAACCAAATCCTTGGGATATCTAGTCACATTGATATTAAATATGCCTACATGACAGGCCGCATATATACACGTATGTCAACAAATTTACCGACTATGCTTCCCTTCATATCGTGCAGGCAGCGTAACCGATGTTGACGGCGAGCGAACCGGCGCTTCAGAGAGCCAAGAGCCAGGTAAGCCGTGGGTACATACTTTTAATTTTCCAAAGATCGCCATATAGCAAGCGTTAAACTACGATTCGGGATTTGTATGATCAAATAAAGTGTGTTATGAACTTAGATATAATCACAAGTGGTAGCAAGAATAAAATGTCTCGTCGCATTCCTTAAAAACGTCCACATATTGATTCATTTGTAAACCAAATCCTTGGGTTTATCTAGTCACATTGATATTACATGTGCCTACAAGACAGGCCACATATATACACGTATGTCAACAAATGTACCGACTATGCTTCCCTTCATATCGTGCAGGCAGCGTAACCGATGTTGACGGCGAGCGAACCGGCGCTTCAGAGAGCCAAGAGCCAGGTAAGCCGTGGGTATATACGTTTAATTTTCCAAAAGATCGCCATATAGCAAGCGTTAAACTACGATTCGGGATTTGTATGATCAAATGAAGTGTGTTATGAACTTAGATATAATCACAAGTGGTAGCAAGAATAACATGTCTCGTCGCATTCCTCAAAACGTCCACATATTGATTCATTTGTAAACCAAATCCTTGGGATATCTAGTCACATTGATATTAAATGTGCCTACAAGACAGGCCACATATATACACGTATGTCAACAAATGTACCGACTATGCTTCCCTTCATATCGTGCAGGCAGCGTAACCGATGTTGACGGCGAGCGAACCGGCGCTTCAGAGAGCCAAGAGCCAGGTAAGCCATGGGTACATACTTTTAATTTTCCAATGATCGCCATATAGCAAGCGTTAAACTACGATTCGGGATTTGTATGATCAAATAAAGTGTGTTATGAACTTAGATATAATCACAAGTGGTAGCAAGAATAAAAATGTCTCGTCGCATTCCTTAAAAACGTCCACATATTGATTCATTTGTAAACCAAATCCTTGGGTTTATCTAGTCACATTGATATTAAATATGCCTACATGACAGGCCGCATATATACACGTATGTCAACAAATTTACCCACTATGCTTCCCTTCATATCGTGCAGGCAGCGTAACCGATGTTGACGGCGAGCGAACCGGCGCTTCAGAGAGCCAAGAGCCAGGTAAGCCGTGGGTACATACTTTTTAATTTTCCAAAGATCGCCATATAGCAAGCGTTAAACTACGATTCGGGATTTGTATGATCAAATAAAGTGTGTTATGAACTTAGATATAATCACAAGTGGTAGCAAGAATAAAAATGTCTCGTCGCATTCCTTAAAAACGTCCACATATTGATTCATTTGTAAAACCAAATCCTTGGTTTATCTAGTCACATTGATATTAAATATGCCTACATGACAGGCCGCATATATACACGTATGTCAACAAATTTACCGACTATGCTTCCCTTCATATCGTGCAGGCAGCGTAACCGATGTTGACGGCGAGCGAACCGGCGCTTCAGAGAGCCAAGAGCCAGGTAAGCCGTGGGTACATACTTTTAATTTTCCAAAGATCGCCATATAGCAAGCGTTAAACTACGATTCGGGATTTGTATGATCAAATAAAGTGTGTTATGAACTTAGATATAATCACAAGTGGTAGCAAGAATAAAATGTCTCGTCGCATTCCTTAAAAACGTCCACATATTGATTCATTTGTAAAACCAAATCCTTGGTTTATCTAGTCACATTGATATTAAATATGCCTACATGACAGGCCGCATATATACACGTATGTCAACAAATTTACCCACTATGCTCCCTTCATATCGTGCAGGCAGCGTAACCGATGTTGACGGCGAGCGAACCGGCGCTTCAGAGAGCCAAGAGCCAGGTAAGCCGTGGGTACATACTTTTAATTTTCCAAAGATCGCCATATAGCAAGCGTTAAACTACGATTCGGGATTTGTATGATCAAATAAAGTGTGTTATGAACTTAGATATAATCACAAGTGGTAGCAAGAATAAAAATGTCTCGTCGCATTCCTTAAAAAAACGTCCACATATTGATTCATTTTGTAAACCAAATCCTTGGTTTATCTAGTCACATTGATATTAAATATGCCTACATGACAGGCCGCATATATACACGTATGTCAACAAATTTACCCACTATGCTCCCTTCATATCGTGCAGGCAGCGTAACCGATGTTGACGGCGAGCGAACCGGCGCTTCAGAGAGCCAAGAGCCAGGTAAGTCGTGGGTTTATACTTTTAATTTTCCAAAGATCGCCATACAGCAAGCGTTAAACTACGATTCGGGATTTGTATGATCAAATAAAGTGTGTTATGCACTTAGATATAATCACAAGTGGTAGCAAGAATAAAATGTCTCGTCGCATTCCTTAAAAACGTCCACATATTGATTCATTTGTAAACCAAATCCTTGGGTTTATCTAGTCACATTGATATTAAATATGCCTACATGATAGGCCGCATATATACACGTACGTCAACAAATTTACCCACTATGCTTCCCTTCCATATCGTGCAGGCAGCGTAACCAATGTTGATGGCGAGCAAACCGACGCTTTAGAGAGCCAACAGCCAGGTAAGCCATGGGTATATACTTTTAATTTTCCAAAGATCGCCATACAGCAAGCGTTAAACTAAGATTCGGGATTTGTACGACCAAATGAATTATGGTATTGCCTTAGCTATAATCACAAGTTTTAGCAAGAATAAAATGTCTCGTCGCATTCCTTAAAAACGTCCACATATTGATTCATTTGTAAACCAAATCCTTGGTTTATCTAGTCACATTGATATTGAATGTGCCTGCATATGAGGCCGCATATATACACGTATGTCAACAAATATGCCGACTTTGCTTCCCATTCATATCTTTTAGACGGCGTTACCGATGTTGACGGCGAGCAATCTGACGCTGCAGAGAGCCAAGTGCCAGGTTAGCCGTGGGGATTCACCTTAAATTACACAAGGATCGCCATTTACCACACCTAACACTACGATTCGGCATTTTAATAATCTAATGAACTGTATTATTTGCATTAGCTTTAAACATAAGAAATAGAAAGCATGTAATATCCAATCGCATTTCTTAATAACGTTCATAAATTGAATCATATTTAAACAAAACGCCCTGCGTTAACTGGTCAATATGTAATTGATGACGCCTTGATTACAGGATTCATACATACTCGTAAGGAAACAAATGTCCCCGCATTGCTTCCCTTCTATATCTTGTAGACAGCGTAACCAATGATGAAGGTGGGCAAACGGCGACTGCAGGGTTCCACGAGACAGGTAAACAGCAGGGATTCACCTTAAATTACCCGTGGATTGTCAGTTTGCTCCTTTTACAATGTGATTCGGCATTTTTATTATCTCAGGAAATGTGTTTTATGCTTTTGTTTGTATCAAAAAGTGGTTGCAGGTATAGTATTTTATAGGATCATCGAGGATCGGCATATTAGGTCAAGTCAGGTTTATTAACACGTGAATTCTCTTGTCGTTAAATGTTTCGACGGTTAACTTTTTTCATGGTAGACTTTATGAATTTCTACATATAGTTCGTTAAAAAGAAAATAATCGTTCTTAATGTTTCACTATAGATTTCATGGAAACTCTTAGCGGTATTTTTGTCAACATTACGGATTGCCAAGACACCTGCACAAATTAGGCTTTCGCACAATCTTTTCTATTTTCACTGCTCACTTACTCTTGAGTAGTGTGCTTAATATTACCCCAGTTGCAGGCAATGTATATTGTGGTTGGATTCAAGAATTGTAATGATTTTGTAACTAAATTATTTACGGCCTCCGTAATTGAGGTAGAATGCGACATGATGGGTACTTCAGGAACGCTTGAACGTCGCTATCGATAGCATTTTGCTAACGGATTTGCTAGGATTGCCCCCTTTGGTACGCACACACACACACACATCCTTCTGACTCTCAACGTTTGGCCTTGATGGGACGTTTGGCATCTAAAACCGTTTGCCTAGCCTCCACACCTGCCGATGAGAATGAATTTGTCATTGCGTGCATTGTGCCTGCGTGTCGAACAGGACTCAAGTGGGCACAGGTTTGTTCACAGGTGGTCCGCACCCACTGCATTGCACATTTTCCTGTCGTCAGAGAAAAGGATGACATCACGGGCTATGCGTTTGACGCAGTGAAAAGGAGGAATACTCTGGGTTCGAAAAATGAGCCTGATCAGATGCCGCTCGCTAGGTTTGAATCGGGTCCCGAGTAGGTCAGGAACGCTGCGAGAGCCTTTTTCGAAGTCGATGTAGATGGCAGGCACCGGCTTACCTTACCAATTGCCTGTCTCCAACCTTCAAGTGAATATAATATTTTCTTAAGGCAAGTCACCAAGCAACCATGTTGGGTTTTGGAAAGGAGGTGCTTCTGCTGATCTAATTATATTGTGGCTTGCTTCAGGCACGACTCACTGACCTCAATTTATTCGTTAATGATCGACACCCAATCTGAAATAGGGGGGTGGTGGGAATAATCGCGAATCTGCAATCAGAGGGAAGGCACCTAGTACCAAATGATACCCAGAATTTAGTGTCAACTCAATAGTTGGAGTTATTTTTATAAATTGTATGATAGGGTAAGTTTTAAAGTTAGGAAATGGAACTTTTCACCCCGACATTGAACACAATTTTATCGATAAAACGCGCGTTACGTTTTGCCATTTTCTACCGAATTTACTAAATTTTCCATTTTCTATAGTATATTTTATGACCTTTATAACTTACACTCTAACTACCATTTGCCAAATATGCGAAGCGACTGTAGTGGCAACCATATTTAGATTTGTGGCTGGCAGCTTCGGACAATAAACATCAAGCTTGACAGAAAATACCCTGATTTATTTCTTGCCGAAGAATATGGCCCATTTGATGGCTAGTCTTGCCAAGCTTCTTTGTCATCCACCAGTTCTATTCGCAGAATGAGCTTTCCACATATTGTCGAGTATTCCACTGTCATTGACGTTGGCTAAGTATATAGTCTTTTTATGTCCCTAATACATTATTACATTTCGTAACCGGAAACAATGTCCGACTCTAACAAAGTGTCACCCAAAAGATCCTTTCAAACATCGTACCCATCGTTCAGAGTAGGTGAGAAATATGTACATTTTAATCTGCAGTTTTCGCCAAAAAAGAGCTAAAAATTTTACTGTATTTAGCTTTTTAGAACTAAAACTGGATTTACTGCCACAAGCCTTGTAGCCGATTCCCAGGATGATTCAGCAATTGTCATAAAGGATTCCGTTAAACCCATATTTTTAATCTTATCTTTTTCTGTACTCTGTTTGTTTTTCCTTTCAAAATAATTTACGCAACAGTGTCTTTACATACGTTGTTCTGTTCGCTGACCGTTTCCCAGCATTCACAGTATCAGAACCGACGTCGTAGCGAGACATGTTTTAAGATCGAATACAGAAAACAAAATAAGAAAGGGTCTTGAATGTGAAAAGATAAACATACCGAGGATTTCACTCTTAACTAAATGATTTCGTTAGTCACCTGCTGAACCACTAGCGTTGAATGAACACACGCTCTTAAATTAAGTCTCACGGAAATATTTAGGATCTGCGAAATTAGGAGATTGTGATTAGACACGTCATCTTACGTTACGCACACACACACACATGCGCACACTTCAAATCTCAACAGCAGAAAGCAAATGGCTTCATTTATGTGAATCGTGTTCGTAAATTAATAATTTACAGATGACGTAGAAGAGAAACTTCTCGGGGAAGCCTTCGCATTCTGGGTACTGGTGGCGTGTCCTTCACACCATTAGCTAACCATTAAAGGCCACTTTTGAATAAAATCGCTGCAAAGCCATACTAAATCTACGCAAATTTACAGATGTTCGCTTAGCAGTGTAACATTTGTCGTGAGGCCGAATTGAACACTCAATTGCCATCAGTCAAGCTCTCCAGAGATATGATTAAGTTTTTCGCAGGTTAATAATTACAAATCAGATGGTGGTGCTCTGGACAAACTTTATGTCCCAGACCGAATTGCATATCTGATAAATTAAAGGCAAAGTCTGTCGGACCGCAGGAACAATTTGTTCAGCATTTTGAGCTTTCGAACTCCCACTGGAGTCCATCATCAGACATACCAGAAGCAACAAAGAAGAAGACACATAGGGGGTAAAAACCAATCAGTGATCACTGACGCAAGCCTGTAGGTTACTGTATGCCGGCGCCAAATCGATTGATTGAGTTTCCATCTGTGAACCAGGATTTAATAAATTCTCGGCTCGCCTTGTTTCAAGAGTGGGTGATTATCTGGAGGGCTGTGAAGTTGAACTCATTGTTCACTTTGTAGGTGTGGAGATCAACATGTCATAATTCGTCGCGCCGTCACATTGCCAACTTTTGCTCGTGAATGCACGAACCCAGCCTGCGTTCAGTCTGGCCTGTGTAATTTCATGGCCATTTTAGGCATGGGTTGCGATACACTACCTCAGATCAATCTTCGGGATTAAGTGGTTCTTTGCTGCGTGTAGTAGCTTAAGGCGGGGACGAAACGTCAACACCTAGTCCGGCGACATGCCGTCAGTCGCTTTTTCAATGTCCTTACTGTATGACAGAGTTTGCCATATCCTTGGTGTTGTTTCTGGTCGGGTTTTCCGAAGCCAACCGCGTGGCCATCGGCTTATAATAGCCTTCGAAGAGCCAGTTTGCACAAACGGGTCTTGGGGTTTTTGGACCTTGCGTACCGTTTTCTCCGACTTGCTGCGATGCATT
Source organism: Schistocephalus solidus (assembly GCA_017591395.1). Lineage (NCBI taxonomy): Eukaryota > Metazoa > Platyhelminthes > Cestoda > Diphyllobothriidea > Diphyllobothriidae > Schistocephalus > Schistocephalus solidus. Next base: position 48,774 of record WEDG01011461.1, read on the forward strand.
CGAATTCGTTTGAAGGGAGTTTTCAAACAATTTCGTTTTTTAGCCACTGGGTGGTTGCTGTGAAAGCTGCGGAGTTGTCTGGAGTTTGTTGCCTTTCTGTAAACTGTCGTCGCAATTTCGCTTTGGGAATTTCCGTTTGACGAGGGCACTAAGGAGCGGTAACTGCTGTTCTTGTTCCTTTCTCCTTGTAAATTTTATATCAGGGAAGGTTCCATTTAGCGAGTTATGGATGTTTCACAACATTCTTTTCTTGACGATAACAAAGATGTCATCAAGCTAGCGGCGAAAAAAGACAGGCTCAATTTGTAAGCATCGGTGGCAGTCGCGATCAGAAACCTCGTCATCTACTTGCTTAACCGTCTCGCAACTTCTCTGCCCATAGTCGTGTTAACGGGGGCCTTATACCTCAGGTATCCTGGGCTCAGTTCTTCCAGTAGGCAATTATTAAGAAAGCGGAGTTTTTAATAAGCCACTTACTCTGGTGTGGAGAATATCTCCCAGCTACGAACTGTCCTAAGCACCTCGTGCCTAATTGGTCATGAGCTGTTGCGAGGGTTCGAGTTGCAAAAATGCAAAATGGCGATTTCTGTTAGAGTACTGAAAAATTGGTTTTTATATATACATATATATTAGAAGAGGATTTTGGCAGCTTTAAATAATTCCATTGACCCAGTTGTGAAAAACTTGGCGGCCTCGGTAGGATTCGAACCCACCTTTCCTTTACTGGCGTGGGTTTGAATCCCACCGTGGCCGCCAAATTTTTCGCAATTTGGTCAAACGAATATATTTATATATATATATATATTTAATATTTTATTAAGGAAGAAATGGCGCAGGACGGTGTTGAAGGCAGAGGAGTAGTTAATAAATGCCCACGTGGACGCACGACAGCCCTTACATAAATCTCTTCGAGCCGAATGTACCAAAAGGGCTACGGCATCTAGGGTACTATGCCTGAACTTATATGCGAAGTATAATGGGTCGGAGAAATTGAAGGAAAATAGCATAATTAAGTCTAGCGCAACTCATTCGGCAGACTTCAGTAAAGCAAAAAAGTAGGCGTTTGAAGAAAACGACTTAGAACCAGAATTGGCAGCTTTTAAGGGATAGGAGTGATTATTACTGAATTCTAAACTTCAGGAAGCTTAGAATGCATATAGGAAACGCTAATAAGGTGTGTAAAAACAGGAGCTATTAAAAGCAGCCGGATTTTAGAATAAATGGTGAGACACCATCCGGCCCAGCAGCTGTTCAACCGCGGACAATTTCAGACGTTTCTCTACTGTTGCCACTTAAACATCTGAAATGACACTTGGTAGTAGCAGAATGGTATTTGAGAAGATATTTGAGTCGGCGGAAGTATGAATAAAATTTGCAATTTAAGAGTATGAATCAGCGTCAATATGTACAATTTTGTTGGATTGGCCAGTGAGACGCCTAAGTTTCATCCAGGCTTTAGCAGAGCTAAGAGGAAAAGAAGGAAAAGTTGACTAACAAACTGATCATTAAACCTGAAAATATCATTCTTTTATAAGGATGTTAACCTTCTTTTAGACTGCCACGCAGGCCTAGTTTGTAGATAAAATCAGTTCATCGTCTGAAAAATTTTAGATACGAGAAGAAATCCTGCCAGTTTTGACCATCATGATATAAAAAGGACAGGAGGTATTAATAATTTCTTTTAAAAATATTGTAAGGTAGCTGGAGTACGATTGGACACCAGATTGTCTGACGAAAGCGGGGATAGCGTACGATTTACAAGTCATGAGAAGACAATTTTTTGTGAGGACGTATCGAGAATATTCGTTGCCCTGTCGGGTTTGATAAGCTGTGCATTCTTAGACGTGGAATAAACTTTTAAAAGGCTTTATGTCGCAGTCTTATCACAAACTGACAATGAAGCTCTGTTTATAACAAGGTAGAGCTTGGGTTGGTTGGTTAAAACGTGTAAAGAGGCATCAGTGCGAGTATTGAAGGAAACAAGATCATCGAAGCCTAACGGTGTATGCTTACGTAGATTCACACGCTTAAATTCGCTAATAAGAGAATAAGATGATATCAAGGCAATAAAGAAAGTTTTTGAAAAAGAAAGTCGCAAAATTGGGTTAACGTGCGAAAAATTCCATTAAAAGATTCAAAAGACGACTTGGCGAGCATACGCGCTGCTTTGGATAACTTCTCTTCAGGCCAGTACAGTTTTAGGGAAACCGTGGAAGGTAGTAGACATTAAAAAACATGAAATCGATAATATTCGTCCGTTTGTGTGTGTTTTCTGAGAGGTGTGCATAGGGGGAGGATGATAAGAAACAGTACGATAAGCGGCAGTGAGTGGTTGGTAGAGCCGTTCTAGAGGAAGCGGATGAAAGAGATGGTGCGGAGGAACGCATGCAGTTAAGCATCGTTTGGCAAAGTTAAGCGCAGCGCTTGTACGAAGTTCTTTTGTGCGCACAAGACCAGCTTCTCCAACCTTATGGCAGTCACTTAAGCTGCTGCTAGTAGGCGTTGACCCGGTGGCTAGATATAGTTTGGTGGAACCTGATAGATTACACGGAAAGCTACGCTGGGGTCCACACTTTGCCTAGTGTCAACAATATGTACAAAGATGGGGCTATTTGTGCTCTTGACTTCCCTTTGTTCAACCATGCTGGGAGGTGTTCTCTTATTCTTTTTGATAGGCGTCGACTCGTGCCACCAAAATAACCTGCTCCGCAGAAGCAAGTAAATGAATAAATGCACATGGAGGTGGTCTGAGCTAGCAACTTATCCTTACCTTCGCCTCGTAGAAGAGGGTTGCTTGAGAACACTATCTGAAGTCTCGCTGCTGGGAACGTTTGTGTAACGGCTTGGCTTGGGCATCATTTCAGGAATTCAGTAGCCTCATCCCCTTAAAAGGGCACTTTGAGAAAAAGAGTTTTTTTCCAGGGTAAGCTTGGCAGGTTTCACTGGTCTTGCGACAAAAAGCTTTGTAATAAACAGATCACGGTATCCGTTCTCTCGAAGTAGGTTCTGGATCTTCCCATGCTCCTCCTTGATACTATGTGCCGAGCAAATTTGTTTAGCGATTTGCGTTAAGCAAGGGACGAGATTGTGTTTCTGTTGGAGAGGTACGAAACTGCCAAAGTTCATATATTGCCCAGACCCCGTTATATTTCAATAAACGCTCCTTCCTTCGCTGCCGTCAGGTCTTCTTCTTAGAAGGACGTCTAAAAAATGGATTGAACCTGCTCTTTCCATCTCCTTTGTGAAGTTGATCGACGGATTTGCTTGGTTTACAGTGTTAAATAGTTCGTGTACATTTGTTTGAGGCCTAATTGAACACTCATTCGCCATCAGTCAAGCTCTCCAGAGACATGATTAAGTTTTTCGCAGGTTAATAATTAAAAATCAGATGGTTGTGCTCTGGACAAACTTCATGTCCCAGACCGAATTGCATATCTGATTAATAAAAGGCGAAGTCTGTCGGAGCGCAGGAACAATTAGTTTATCATTTTGAGCTTTCGAACTCCCACAGGAGTTCATCATCAGACATACCAGAAGCAACAAAAAAGAAGACACAAAGGGGTACAAACCAATCAGTGATCACTGACGTAAGCCTGGAGGTTACTGTATGCCGGCGCCAAATCGATTGATTGAGTTCCCATCTGTGAACTAGGATTTAATCAATTCTCGGCTCGCCTTGTTCCAGGAGTGGGTGATTATCTTGAGGGCTGTGAAGTTGAACTCATTGTCCACTTTCTAGGTGTGGAGATCAACTTGTGATAATTTGTCGCCCCGTTCTCTTTTTGATAGGCGTCGACTCGTGCCACCAATATTACCTGCTCCGCAGAAGCAAGTAAATGAGTAAATGTTCATGGAGGTGGTCTGAGCTAGCGCCGACACGTGCGACCGCTATAACCTACTCCACAGGAGCAAGTAAATGAGTAAATGCACATAAAGGGGTTCTGAGCCGGCAAACTAACCCTATCTTCGCCTCGTAAAAGAGGGTTGGTTGAGAACACTATCCGAGGTCACGCTGCTGGGAACGTTTGTGTACTGGCTTTGATTAGGCGTCTTTTCAGGAGTTCACTAGGCGCATCCTCTTGAAAGGACGCTTTAAGGAATAGAGTTTTCTTTTCCACAGTAAGTTTGGCATGTTTCACTTGTTTTGTGAAACTACGCTTTGTAATACATCGATCAGGATACCCGTTCTATCGAAGTAGGTTCTGGATCTTCCCAAGCTCCTCCTCAATACTTTCTACCGAGCCAAATGTTTTGAGCCCTTTGTGCCCAGCAACGGACTAGGTTGTGTTTTTGTGGTATGAAACTAACAAAGTTCGTATATTGCCAACACGAGGTTTATCTTCGATAAACGCTCCTTCTGACACTGGGTCTTCTGCTAAGAAGGACGTCCAAAAAAAGGATTTAGCCTGCTCTTTTCATTTCCAACGTGAATTTGATCGATGGATGTGCTTGGTGTTCAGTATTAAAGAGTGCTTTTTCTTTGCCAATTGCAAATATGTCGTCAAAGTATCGGCCGTAGTGTCTTAGCTTATTGGTCTCGTCGCTTAGCTGTACTGTTGCCAGCTTGCCTATAAAGACCTCGACTAAGACACATCCAAGTGGCGACCCCACACCAACGCCATCTGTTTGTCTGTATAGCTGGATATCATATTACTTTAATTTTTATTTTAACCGATTTTGAAGTTTCCTGATATACATAAGAGCAGGCATTATTTGCCATGGTCTTTACTTATACCGGAGTTGCTGTGAAGAGAATGAAAATCAGGCAAGGGATTCAATCTCCCATAAGTTCTGCTTACCACGAAGTTGGCCTATTTTACCAGGTTTGTTTTTCACGTAAACTGAAGAGACCTTTCTTAGCTGCGTTTTAGTGCGCTCAATGTCCATACATGTAGGTTTTCCCGAGGATAATTCTTGACCATGACTAAAAGGCAAGATTATTCAGTGTATTCCAGTTAAAAACGCAATCATATCAGGCACGCTGTGGTCACTGCGATATAGAAGCAAACAGCACTAAAATGATACATCTAAACCTTAAGCTTTTCAGTTAGCCTGGAACATTTGATGATGAACCGGTCACTAGGACTGTTTCTATAATCATTTCTTTGTTAAATGTGCTATTTATAGAAGGAAATAAAACAAGACGAGCTTTAGGTCGTAAGTTTGGTTCCAGAGATTCTCGAATTGGGTTACGAACTCTCATTGAGTAAGTTTTCGACGAGGCAAGCAAAAGTTGGACCTAGGGAAAATGCTTCGAGCGACGTTTTGTTGAGTGGCATAGAGGAATGGTTGCGGAAGTACCGATCGAGATCCTTTGGAAAACGTGATTGAGGCTTGACTTCGTCATTCAGAAACCCAATTTGAGAATCCTAAGAACCAACCTTACGACCTAAGGTCATCTCGTTTTATTTCCTTCTATAAATAGCGCCTAAAACCAAGAAACGATTACAGAGACAGTCCTGTTGACCGGTGATATTATATTTTCCAGGCTAATAGAAAAACTGCCGGTTCAGATGTATCTCTGTCATCTACTCCCTCTTGTCTTATGAATTTGCCGAAATTGGCACCAGTAGTTGGCTGCCTGTTCGTGGACTGGAGCTTGCTCACGCCAGTGAGTCCAAGCTTTCGTGTGAAACGCTTCATAATTCAATTCAATATACAATTCACGCGGTTGATAGGGTCTTCTTTCCCTCGACACAGTTATAGGAACGGACCAGGCTTGGCAACCGCTGCTTTGTTGTCGGGTAACCAACTTATGCTCTCGTAAGTGCCTGTGTACCACTCATAAACTTGACTCCCTTCGGAAGACTAGCATCTGCGTTCTGGCTCTAGCATCACTACAACTGAAACAGTAAATTAATACCTGGAGGTGTCGCCATGCAAGATTTCAAAAGCCATCGCATATTAGGAGACGGAGATGTTAACGCGGTGTCATCAAAGGTGGCCTCTCTACAGGTTTCTCCGTTTCCCCTTTATGCTCCATAACAAATTTAATTTCATTAGTAGGTTGCTTCATCCAGTAAACAATTAAGAAATAAATGATTGGTTGTAAAAGGAATAACACTTAAATCTAATAGTCATTGTCACACTAGCGCACTGAAAGTATGCTATCAAATTGTACGCACAGTCAGGTAAACCGAAGTAACTAATGGGGCCGCAAATATTAAGACTAACTCTTCCTTTTCTCTTTTTTGGAAGGTAAACTAGATCAAAGTGTTATGTATCAGTAGTCCCATAACAAGGGTATGCTAAAATTAAATAAAGAATTAAAGAAACATTGTGCGCAGAGCATACAGGTTTTAAGTTTTTAATATTATTGACAGCCTTACAAAGTAATCTTAACTTGTAAATGTGCGTGTGTGCATTTACTACAGAATAGAAAAATAAAGCCAAAAACATTTGCAAATTTAAAAACTTTGGAAAAAACGTTGATGAGTGACTGCACAGCGTACTCAAAGATATACATTAGGGAACCTAACTTATGTAATATGTAATAATAATTGGAGTAAGCAGTTAAACATACATTAAGTCTTATTATTTTGGTTTATTGGGTAGATTCGGGGCACAGAAAGCCTTTTACTAAAGAGCTCTACACGTTAAATCTTATATATTAAAGGTAAGTAGACAGGATTTAGGCGAAATCAGAAGTTATTGGACATTTAAGAAATTTCCTGTGTTATTTAACATAGACCAAAGTCCATAGTTGTTGTACATTGTGCTATCCCAGAACACTAATGTATATACATTTGCAAATAAATCCCTTCTGGAACTTGAAAATGTGATCTGAGGTCAGTGAAAACCAAATGCAGGCAAAAGTAAGGAATCGCATTGCCCTCCGAAAAAAGGAATTCAGCTTTAAAAATTATTTTGTGCAAATTGATGATGTTTTGCCGCAAAAGGCGGGAATTAACTTCTTTACCAGTATTTTTGTTTTACTTCGGTGAAAAATGAAAGACCACCAACAAATTATGTACAGGATATTCTGGAGATTGACAATAGAATCATCTATATTGAATTGGAAGTATGTGATAAAATACCTTTTTTATAATGAAGTTTCCGCTAATCAGGAAACGCAATAAAGAGAAGTTTGGGAGTTTTTTTTAAAATCTTAGTATAGATTTGGATACTCCGTTGAATATTTTCAGTCTGAGAACAGGGAATTAAAATAAAAAAACTGATAAAACTTCTAAATTTCTACCCTGCTTAACTTTGGAAAAAGGTACAGTTCACTAACAATGGTATGAGTGAGTATTGTAACCGATCGGTGGGCTCTTACTTAACATAATACATTTATATACATTTGAATTTTTTTACATGGTCCATCTGGTATATATAGCATATGCCTGATAAAGTTACTATTTAAAAAGATCAGCCATGTGTAAACATGATGCTTCTGATACTGAATTACGAAGCAGGGAGGAGTTATGTCCCTCAATCTGTCCTGCAACATTTTGTTCGCAGTTTCAGGTATGCTGAATGGTCGAGAATATGCGGGGCCCAGGTAATTTTATAGAAGAAGATGGGAGGGCATTTTCTGGGATCAGGTGTTTATTCATCACATGTTTCGAACTCTAAAGTGAGGCCATCGTCAAGGAATAAAAAGACTACACAGCTCAGTGCATATTTAAATGACCTCTGCCGGGTATTAGCTTCATCAGAACTATTGCTTTGTTCACGCAGGCCCTGATATGCAGCTGGCAGATCGATATGTCTTTTCAGACCTTATTCGGTCAAGTTCCACGCTTTCCTGCTGCACACATGAAATTCGGTCGTCTGACTGATCCAATATTCTCCTTCAGCCAAAGTCATAGTCGTGCACTGACGAGGACGAAAGCAAGTGCTTCCAGTATCTGCAAAACTGCCTCATCAATCAGGCCGAACCACGGCGACTCCTTTGGCGTACCTTGGACCTGTTCGTACACGGTTCCATTGAAGGTGAAGAGTGTGTTCAATCAGTGTTTCAGGAGGTCAAAAAGGTGCCTTATTTTAAGTTTAGTGTCTGCCTCGTTAAAGTGCTTTTCTAGTAGGGTTTGTATCGTTTTGATTGCTAGATGTTGTGGATTGGAGGTGAAAAGTGATGTCATATGGAATGATACCATCCCTTCTTCATCGAATATCTTGCAACATTTGCAAGATTTTTTTGGCTGAGTTGACGTATGTTATGGAACCCTGGGTTAAAAACTTGAGATGATGAAACAGCCACTTGGCTAGGGCAAACGTTGGGGTGCCTTTTAGAGAAAGTTAAAGTATGTACATCAACGTCAATATTCCCGATTGCAACCGACAGGAAATCAAACCCGTAGCAACAATAACCAGAGGGTCGCCTTTTCGGCCTTCTGTGTTGCACAATCTGCGTTTTGTGTTTGGCTGGCTGATGAGAACAAATATTCCGAAATGGCCAGTCCAAATTCAATTGACTTTATTGAAGCAAAAAATTGTTTTTGCATACGTATAATCTCAGTATGAAATATTTTGATAGGAAAAAAGCAATCTGTTCTTTAAACTTTTGACCCAGGCCCCCATGTCATCATGGCACCCACAGCTGTGCTCCTAGCACAGCTAACATTTTAAGAGTTCTTAGAACTTAAATACCGATTTTGCGTTTGTGACAGCTTGAAGGCACAAATATCAAACGAACTATGCTTTTTTAAAGAACAAATCAAATTTTAAAGGTTGCTCAGCGGATTTTCTCTACATTTGACGGCAATCTGGGGAATAAACTGCTGATATTGTTTCCATAAAATATATTGGTATTTATAAGAGTATAAATAAGCAATACGAAAAAATGCATAGTACATAAATTGTAACTTTGTACAGAGTTTACTTTCTGCCCGTAATAGCTTGAGGTTATGGTGCCATGTCGTCATGGCACCCACAGCCGTGCACAGTTAACATTTTAAGAGTTCTTAGAACATAAATACCGGTCTTGCTTTTGTGAGGCACAAATTTCAAACGAATTATGCTTTTTTTAAAGAACACATCAAATTTTAAATGTTGCTCGGCACATTTTCTCTGAATTTGACGGTAATCTGGGAAACCAACTGTTGATAATCTTCCGATAGGTTTTACTCCTAAAACCATGATTGCTTCGATGTTTAGTTACTGGGATGTCGATCTTCTATATTCCGCTTATTTTGTAGTAGTTTATGCCACTGGACTGGTTATTCCACTCTAGCTAACTTTCTTCTGTTCAAATCCTAAAAGTAATTTTGTATCTAACCCAAAGTCTTTTAACGACACAAAATTTTCCGTTAAACACCCAAACATTTCAGTAACTACCAAGTGCAAGGCATAGAATTAAGTGACCGGAAGATTACGTTTTTGGGATCAGACCCGCACTTTCAATGTAAAACTTGAGTCAGTCAGCGTTCGGCCTGTCTGAAGCACTCATAAGAAAATCAAGAAATTGGTACAGCCACTTTGACCGTTGACGTGCCAAGCACGTAACGCCTGGACTTAGACAGTCCTGATGTATAAACCTTTGACAGGACGTAGAAGCGAGCTGTCAGCGGTTTTTGTTGAACTTGTTGAACTTCCCATCTCATGAGAGCTGTCGTATTTGTCAGCTTGCAGCTTCTCCTTTCTGTGCTCTTAGCAAGCTAGTTGGACTCGATTGAAGTTGAGGACGCCCAAAGGGAGATTACTCTTGCCTACTTGTGGCACAACTGCAAAATTGCGCCATAGTACGCATCCGTCAAGTAGACTCAATCCGTTCTGACTTCTGTCAAAATGCTGGAATTCAGAGGAGGCAGTAAACGGCCCGCCAGATTAAAAGAATCTTTTAACCAGACTTAAGGGGATCTCTCGATGACCTCTGTCTAATTCTTTGGCAGCTTTCGAGCGCGTTCTGCAAAAGATTTACGGTCTCTAATGTAGAGCTCCGTTAAAATCCTCGTCTACAATAGGACGACTACTCAAAGCCTCAGCCACTACATTCAAACTACCCGTAAGGTATTTCATTGCATATACAAAAGAGGAAAGAGTAAATAAATTTTTCTTATCCATGATTTTCACGCAGGAGTGGATCGAGGCCAGTTTTAGTCACTTTACAAAAGAGATATTCCATCGATTCTGAAAGTATGGCGCACATATCGTTCCCGAGTTTGAAACCCATGTCTTCTAAACCTGCCAGCGCCATGTTAGGAGTCTCTATGTGACTAAATTCAGATGGACGGGTTACAAATATATCATCAAGATATGCGCAAACGTGAGAGATGTCCCTCACGAGGCCATATATCAGGCATAAAAATAAACCGGGAACAGAACTTACTCCAAATGGAAGTCTTTTTATATCGAAACAAACCCGGGTGCTTATTGATGGAGTCTTGGCATCTATGGATTCGGTATCTAGGACGGCATGCTTGTAAATATGCTTCAGATCAAAAGTTGCGAATTGTTGCCCACCTGAGAGCGTGCAGGTCCTCGGGAGAGGATAAGGATTCAGTTAAGTTGCTGAGTTAATTTTCAGTCTGTAGTCGCCACGTATACACACGGTACTATGACAATTAAGAACTAGGCCTAGTGGACCTGCCAATACGGAATATTGCATGACTCGATATACCGATGGTAGACGGAGCATGCCGATCTATCCGTCGGCTGATATACCCGCTGTCTCAGCCGCAGCCTCCCAACAACAAGTAGTATTGACAGAACACCATGACTGAAATGACATGGAAGAAAGGAGGTCATGCTATACTATGACAGCAACCACCATCGTTGCCGAGCAAAACATTTGTTTTTCCTACTAAGGATGGCTCCCGTTTCAAACTGCATTTACTTGTTTGCCTTATAATCTCGCAATGGGTGGCCTAGGCATTTTGTACTCCGATGCATAAGACATAAAGAAGTTTCATGAGTCACCTTAACCATATACCTGGCGATCACTCTAGGGCTTTAAGAAGTTGTGGGAACTTGTTGAAAGGCACTCAATAAACCACCAAATACAAGTGGCAAACAAACCGATGACTGCACTATGCATTCAGTTGGTAAAGCCTAAAGATAGGTTTAGTAAGCTGAATAAGAAAAATTCGTCCACAATTCAGGCGGAGAAATCAGCCTTTGTCAAGAAAACCTGTTGGCAGTAAAGAACTGGATGACTTGTCTCAAGTAGCCCTACATGATCTGGATGCGGTTCCTCACCCAAGGCTTCTCGCTTGCCGCAGCAACTGGACCTCAAACTTCTTGTCGGTTGGTTCGGTTGCAAAGATATCTACTCGCAGGTGGCTGCGTTTGCGCGAGGGGAGGGGTGGTTGCTAAGATAACTCAGGATACGATCGGTATTCGTCGCCTTCCTAGAGCACCAACTGTTCTAGTGCCCTCCAGATGACGGACAGTTGTCACGAAATTTAAAAATGTATGGATGCATATCTTCTTCATCCAGTTTTTAGAATTTTTACCGAGTTACTATCCTGCTTATTTAGGCATGCTAATATAAACGCAGTATAATGCAATGTAAAAAAAGATGTTTTTTTATCGACCTACGAACATTTCGAGTTACAAGCGGCCGTTAAGAACGTAACTGGTTCGTAAGTTAAACAGTATCTATATAAAGGTGAAGGAAGAAGTCTCGTCCGAAATATCCAGTTGTATGCAGAAAAGCATTACCGACAAAGACGCGAAAAGACTTAAATGGCCTTTTTCTATCTTTTTAAGCTCTCATCAGACACCAATATTCACCCTCAGGTTAAGCACCTCCTGCAGCTCAAACCCGAAACCTATTGCTAAAACATTAAAGGCCCTTACCATTGAAGGAACTATAATTTGATACCACCCAAGTACAAGAAATAATATGCTTCTGCATGCTATTTTAAAAATCTACTTGAATTTATAAGGCAATGGTCAATCAATAGAAACAGTGCATGCTAATTAACTAGTCCTTTATTGCAGAACGTAATTTTTTGTAGGCACCCGGAAGAAGCTCACTCAAAAGCGATGTCCTGACGTGCGTAAAACATCTTGCAGTTCCACTGCACAACCATCGGTATACGAAACCTAATAATTTAAACTTTCCAAGTGGAAAATACGCTGTAGCATTTCGATTAATATTTCAAGGGTTGGCACATAACCGTGTGCACTGTTTAAGATAGTAATAAATATTCCATATAGCAACGTTACTGAAATAGGTATAGTAGTATACTAACAGTAATCAATAATTTACATGAACCTGAAAAGGACTGCTTGGGCGGCATTCTGTAATACTTTTACAGATGTGGCCCAAAAGAAGTATCATAGGCAAACAATTCCTTGCTTTAATTTTTTTCAACGTATTTTAACCTCACACGTACGTTGAAGTTACTAACTGGAAACAATCTCCAAGTAGAAGGCAGCAATCCCCACAACACATGATGCGGGAATTTTTGCCCCGTCAGTGCCTGCAATGGAAAGGATGGTGAGTCCGGTCCACTTGGAAGTTTGGTTGAACGGCTATGAACGTTTTTAGAGGGATCTTGATGACCCTAACTGGCCCAGTGTCACCATGATTGAATTGGGAACTCAGATGTGGCCAGGTGAGACGTTAAAATGAATTCAGCGAATCCGTTCTCATCCATTTGAAAAAGCTGCAGAAATTACATCGCAGACTTGGCTCCCTTTTAGCAATACAGCGAGGGTTAAGTCGTGATCCACATTCCCAAATCCTTGTGAGCGTTTATTTCTTGCAGCTGCGTGACATTTTGGCGGTTTACCTTGAGGTCTGTAGATGTAGGTCAACGAACTCGTGGAATGCTGCAATTGTTTTACGTTAAACCATCAAACCCAAGTTCTGAGACAATCGCTCAAGTTGGTTTAGGTTTTTAAATACTCTGCAAGTACTGCAGTTTGAATGAGGCTCTATATCGGCAAAGATGGTGACCACACAGTCTAGCCTATTGACGCAGTTGCTGGCATACACAATGAACCGAGTCGGGCCAAGAACGGCGTCATGGGATCACCAATGTCGATCGCAACCTTTATCAACTGCTGGTCATCAACCTTGCGAATTGGGAAGTTGCTAAATAGGAAGTTTACGAGTTAATTTCAGGATCGTTTCGCATCTTTCAAATGGATTTTTCACCCAGAATAAGTTTTTTTCGGAATTCATGCTGGTAATCTAGGAACTGCATTACTTTTCACTTCCTTATCTTGTCGTAAGATTGCCGTAAATGCAAGTTAAACTAACTGGTCTACAACTGCTTGCGGAGCCCTAGAATCTGCTCTTATATTATGGTGTAATCTAAGAAAATTTCAAAAATCCGATAGCAGACATCCATCCTCGAGGGATTTCGCCAATTCAATGGCCAGCTCATTCAACACCACCAACTGTAGGCCATTCAGTCCCGGTCGTTTTTGAATACTTCAACTCCATGAGCTTCAATAACCTTGGTGAACTAAATAGTATTATCCATTCTTCGAAGCCAATCACATGAGGCATGAGTTCTATTTCCCCAATGAAAACAGACCGAAATAAATTTGACATATAATCAATCAGGTCGAAATTGGCCTAGTCATAATAGGCGCACATGAGGAGTTCGTTTGCTTCAAAAAGTCATTATATCGGTTTTCGTCCAGTCTTGATTGAATTAATATCTGTTGTGCAGTGATAGAGGATGACAAGTCACGAGGTACCACTGAAGTTTGGTTCAATTAAGCATTAAATATCCATCTGCCAGATCTTTTTCTGTAGATTATCTGCGTCGAATGCTACCATATGCTGGTGTTGTCGGTCCCGGCCGTTAATCAGGGTGATGATTGGCTGAACAAAAGGTAGCTTAGGGCTGGAAGAGTGCAGCTTCAATCTGCTGCATTCTCCGGTCATCTACTTCCCACGCTTAATATGGCTTGTAAAGGCAGGAATCCTCATTCTAATTTATTTGCCATTATATATATATATATATATATATATATATATATATATATATATATATATGATAGTGTGGGGCTCACCGATCTGCTTAAGGAACATGTATGTTCCGTTGTGCTCTGGAGCTCAGACTAGAGCCCTCGTAGGCGGTCGCATAGCGACGTGTAGCATATGATTGAATGGAACCGACAAAGACAAGGGAGACCGGAATGGCCATTTCTGGCTTATAAGCCGTCATCAGCCAGTCATACCCAATCCCAAGTGTGGCACACCTGGGATTCGAACCCGCGACCTTTGGTATTTGAGTCGAATGCTCTACTATTGAGACACGAGCTCGTTGTTTTGTCGGTTGTGTTTGGGAATATGATGATATTGTGGGGCTCTAGTCTGAGCTCCAGGGCACAACGGAACATACATGTTCCTTAAGCAGATCGGTGAGCCCCACGCTATCATCATATTCCCGATCACAACCGACAAAGCAACGAGGCCCGTGGCTCAATAGTTGACGTTCGACTCAAATACCAAAGGTCGCGGGTTCGAATCCCAGGTGTCCACACTTGGGAATTGGGTATGATCTAGCTGATGACGGCTAATGCAGAAATGGCCATTCCAGTCTCCCTCTCTGTCGATTCCACCTAATCAATATATATATATATATATATATATATATATATATCGCCATATACAGCTTACTATCAGTCCAGCCAGTCGTCCATGGCGCACAAACGCACGCACTGGGCTGACCACGCGTTGCGAGTTATCCCGTCAATTGGTAACTTTCCAAGCCACGGCTTTTAGCTTACCGGAAAAAAATGCACTAAGCCGTCGACCTCCTGTCTCCCCCCCAATTGGACCACGATTCAGAGGCAGTCAAGTCGCTAAGGTGGGGAGTTGGAAGGTGTTTCCTTCGTTTTTACGGATCAAAAGTGGGGAAAAATTAAATTTAAAATCTGATCACTGCTCCAAAAGGCAGGATTGAGAGAGGGTGGAAATACGGATTTCACAGCTTGAAGGCAATCTAGTGACAGGGGTACCTTGTTCCTCGAATAGCGAATATTTCTGGGTTTGGAAGGGTGTTTTTCCGACGTTCTGTACACTTGTGTCATACCCCATCTAAAGAGCTTAAATGCATCACCGGAGGTGAGAAAAAAAAACAAAGATATATGGGGATGGGTTTAATGGGTAATTCAAACTTATTCACTAAAGGCTTTTATAACGTGCTCAACTATCTCTTGTATACCATAAAATTGTACTTTCTAGACTGCATGACATTGAATTGTCTGTGATTTTTGTGCGGTCGTTTTTTAACTTAAGGAAAATGATTAAATTGAGAGTATTTTGCGATTTATGAACTTTTACGTATGCTTCATAATCTAAACTACAACCGTTTTTATCTGTACTTTTGTCATTTGTATTGCTCAAGTTTCGACACTATTACCCTGGGGGCGTCGTCAAAAGTATGCACATTTGAAATCAGTTTAAATTTTTAAGTTTCCTTCAAATCCGATGATGCCTTCGTGTGTGGCTTGGCATGCCGTGCGCATTTCCTGTCACCCATTGCATTTATCTTCAAATTATTTCACATGGTGCCAAGTTAAGTGTGCCAGTTAATGGCCTGCATAGTTTATCGGCCTCTTTAGGAAATAAAAGCACACCCAATGCGAGTTTTTCCCAATGTTTTTTTTTCTATGTTCTGTTTTTTCCATAATTGAATCCCCTGTTACTCTAAATAATACAAAACTTTAGTTGTTGATCCTACAGCCTTATTTTATACGCTATTTGAAACAGATGGCTGATATCCGATAGCATTAAAGGAGAACCATAGGTTGTAGAAAGCGATATTCGACAGATCGGGTTCCAGTTAGATTTATTGACAAGAACATGGCTAAAAGACCCCCAAAACCCTTGATGCTAAAGGCAGGCAAGATCTTTCACCAGGGTTGCATTTCAAGGTGATGCAGCGAGTGCGCTCTTAAGAAGGTGCCGCAATCAAGCTGCGTCAAACACCTTTTAATAAGCCGATACTCATGCACTGTTCTCCCATCCTAGACGGGGTGGGCAAAGACTAACTCCATGCCCAGAAAACCACTTTGTGCATTTATTCCTCCACCTGCTCATGTAGGTCAGAGTATCTGAGTTGGTTGCACGAATAGGCGTTTGTCCAAAAGGCCTAGAATACACCTTCCAGCATGGATAGGAAAGGGCCATATAAGAAACCAAAAAAAGCTCTATTTTAGCGCATCGCCCAGAGGCCAAAGAGGCCTCCCAATCTATATAAAATTCTTTGGACAGCGCCTGTTGGCTGTGGCAGAAGCGGCTGTAAGCAGGTTGCACAAACCGGTCCTCTGCACTCAAAAGAACTTAATACAGGCGCCGCAGTGTCCATTGCCGAAAGCCACCGATTTAGCCACCCACCGGCTTCCACCATCACCCTCCCTGACGCTGATCAGAAGGCTTACCGCAAGTTTATATCCATATCCATCGTCTCGTCCCTCGCAAGCGCACAATTTGTTTCCACATACCTGCATAATTGACTTGGTTACATAACAATATAAAATCTGAAAGTCTGATGAATATTTATTTAAAGCTCACCAAAATGTGTTTTGGATTACCCTTTTGTACAATGTTGCAGGGGTGAATTTAGGAAACGTTTTGTTCCACTCCCATTTGCGGACCCTGTCTTTGTTTTCAGATAAGCATTTCCCAAAGGGGAAACATAAATAATCTCTGCATGCCCCAGCGAATAAATATTTCGGTGTGCTACTATACTAGGCGGACACGAATGAAATTTAAAGGGACCTTTAAAGACATAATTCTGATATTTTATAGATAAATGTGCACGATAGCTTTATTTTTGTTCCTACAGTAGCAAAGTTACGTAACCTTAAAAATGTTCTACGTAATAAGACAACCATTTGGTTTTTAAAACATGTACAATCCCCGAATGAAATTGAAATCTATTAGAACTTCAGCTTATACGCAGGTTTCCCCAAACCACATGTTAAATGCATTCTACCCACGAAAGCGTCACACACTTCCTTGCGCTATTAGGCGGATCTTCTATATAGCTTATAAAAATATGTAATGGCTGTGGGCTTGAAATACAAAACTTATTTCAATCGTGCAACAAACTGGGATTTTTAATAGGGGAATTTCACAAAATAAATGGAAAATTTCACGATCTTCGTAATGGCATCAATGTAATTTTGAACATAAAAACAAAAACTTTGATATGTAAACAAATTGCAGGTCTACTGTTTCACCTAATAAAAGAATAACCACTGTTTTTTTTAATTTTGTCCATAAAATATATTCGGATTTATAAGGGTTGGATAAGCAATAGAAAAAAATGCGTAGTACATAAATTATAACTTTTTACACTGTAGTTTTGTGCAGACGGTGAGAAGGTAGCTCGTTCAAAAACCAGTATCCGGAAATGCCAGTGATATCTTGAGATTATGATGCTCAATATTTATTAGTAAAAATTACTCAAGTAACTTTTTGAGCTCGGAACCACATTACGTAATTACGGTTGACATTTTCTTGAGATAGAGTATCCCATGCATATAACTGGATTT
>WEDG01011462.1:0-48440 GCA_017591395.1 Schistocephalus solidus
TTGGCAGCAGATCTCGGCCAACCATAGAATCCTTTGGTGGACATGGTAAAACACATAACTTCTTGTATATTACTAAGACTAGGGCGAGGAGCTGGTGTACCATCTTCTGAAAGTCAACAAATTTCGTCAAAATAAATTTCTGGTGACGTCTGACTTTGTAAATATTCGTATTTAAAATCACATTAAAGTATATAAGGTATGTATTTTCTAGGGGTAAATTGTAAACCTTATTAGCAGATATGGTTTAAATAGTTAAAATTTCAAACGTGCTTAGAAAATCAAAGGTCATCTGTTGAATGTGCCCATAAGCGGCTGCCATGTGCATCAGTCTATTTTGATTTTCTCTCGTCTCTTCAACTTTTGCTTAATCGTTTTGTTCCCAGTACCTAACTCAATGTGCCGATTTATGCATAACTCATCGCTTTGCATGGTCTCAAGACGAGCACGGCCTTATTGGAAGGGGAGACTTTAACAATGTGGTTTTTGTCCCAGGCGATGGTGTGTCCTGGATCAAGGCTGTGCATGGCCTCTTTGGCAAATTGGTCGCGCCTCTTGATCGATATTTAATGTTTGTGGACGCCACTAGAGGCAGCATATCCCATGAAGCCCCAATATAAGATATCACAGGCTTCGTCCGGGATCTCATAGACGACTTCTTGTTATCAAGATAGCAACTCTATCCTAAGGGTGTACAAGCTGAGTGAGTAATGTATTCTTTGATTTTCGAGTGTGAATTTCATTCCCGGAATTGTTGAGTTGATAGTGATGTGGAGCGTTTCTTGTTTTTACGTTCGTACGAAAGCAAACCTTTCGTTGACATATTTTGCTCAAAACTTAGGGTCAACTATTGGAAGAGACGCAGATTCCAGTTAATCTATGCTATAAGGAAAATGCCACATATTTTTCACAAATTTTGCTAATGATGTGGATCGTGCTGTATACATTAGAGTCAACATTTAATGTATGACTTATACGAAGACTGATGAATTCACGTTACATTGTGTTGAAAAATCATTATAAGATGCTTTTTCAAAACCGGAATTTACACTTTATTCCTGTTTGAAATGTGAAGAAGATGGAATTTGCGGCCAAATTTGTAAAAGAAAGTATATTTTTGAGCATCTGTTCCAGTAAAGATATTTGAATTTGTTTAAGAATTGTAATAACCAGTTTCAAAATACCTTCTCCATTAGAAGGTATTTTTTACAAAGTAAACTTTATACAATCGGTCAGCAAAAATTTCGTTTAAAAGGCCGCACTACTCGAACAAAAGTATATATGGATAACGTTGCAAGTATGTCAAAATAACCATTCTTGCTCCATTAATAAATCAGAACTGAACTCAAAATTACAGAATTTCCGTCGATACTTTATAAAATAGGGAATCAGCTGTCCATCACTTAATTTAGGCGCATACGATTCCATAAGAAAAGGAGAAAAATAGTTATATTTAACCATCTATAGAATTACATTCAAAATAAATTATATTACTTTCGGTTACTCCATTCAGTGAATCTGCTAGCAGAAATAAAAGAAACCAAGGAGACGCTTGCATTGCTTTCAACAGAAAAACTATTCTGCATCTTTAATTCGTTAATATTTATATGTGCAGGTCAGTGCGATTGGTAACCTTGAAATCAGAGGAAAATAGAAAATTAAGTTACGCAATTGGTGTGGAGATTCTTATCACGCTACCCAAGAGCTCTTTCCTTTAAATCGAATAATTGTTTTTCTAAACCAACCTGTTCCTCACGTTTCTCATAATCTCTATCTTTTAAACCAATGAATTTTCTAAACCAACCTCCATAAATTTTATTAATGTTTTTCATGCTTATTGTAGGCACTTTTACAAGTTAAGAAAAAATATGACTGAAGCTGAATGCAGTGAGAAGAAACGTTTGCGAGGCTCGTAACCTACCATCCCTACCTACAAATTAACTATTCTGCCTTCACTTGAATTATTCTGGTAAATTGGTGCAGTTGGTTAACATTTTCAGAAATCTTATTAAAGGAAGCTCGTAAATTCGCAGCATATTAAAAACGGATGCCCAGCGATGGGAAGAACATGCATCCCTGAACTTGTTATGGATTTTTATTATTTTAAAGCTCTTTTTTTGACTTTATCTTTAGCCAACCACTAAATCCACATGGCCTTCTGCGTAAAAATAAAGACGGAAGAATTCATTTAGTTGCTAATTGTTTCGAACCAATATGTTATTTTGAGAATTTTGCTTAATGGACAGAACAGTGCTTTTCTTATTTTGCAATTGACTGAAAATACTGAACATAGATCACTCTAGTTTCAAAAATCTACTCAAATCATAGAACTAGACTGTTAGCAACAAACCAAAACATGATTTTTTAAGGAAGGGGTGTCCTTTTGCTATGGGCAACACTGAAAGTGCATACTGGCCCATGCTAAACTAATTAAAATTTCACCGTCACCAGCTGACCTGTTTGCATGCAAGCGCGTGGGTTTTTCTATAGTGAAAAAAATGCGCTGAGCCGTCAACCTCACTCACTCCCTCACACCCAACATCAGGCAACCTTACGAGCCGGTTGTCGGAGTGATGTCGGAGTGGATACAGTGGCTGGCAGGGCTTGCAAATTTATCTGAGCGTGCCACATCACGACCTAGCTCAATTGCTGTAAGACTAGGATTACCAAACCAGTGGTTAGGAAGGAGCCCAGGCCGCCTGACTTCCAGTTCCCTTGTCATTCACTCAACACCCAATGGACTGACAACATGGTCCGTTCTAATACTTCAGTTGGCACCGTTCCAAGCCAAGGCTTTTAGTAAACCGTAAAAGTCTCAGACTCTGGGAAGGAGTTGAGAACGATACTGCACTTACAGTGAGAGGTGGTGGTTTAAAACCCGTTTTTTGCAGTGATGCGTGGGACGACGTTTGATGTACAGTCTGATGAGTAGAGATGTAGTAATGTGGTATAGCCGGTGATGTTTTACCGCAGGTTTTCATGGAGGTTTATATGGCTTTATGGGCCCATGTATGGCGTGAATAGGCATGGACAGTTCAGAAAACTGAGACGGATGCGGTGCGCATCCGGCACTGACTCGCTGGCCTCTGTGCGTTCGATTCACCCGTGATCAATCAAGGCGATGCGTGATGTTCATGTGCGGAGACAATGAGAACAGTATATGTCAGGAGTTTGCTGAGACGGGGGATTTTTGCTCATACAAGTAGTCGCACTCATGGGAGGACTGGTGATGGGTGCGCAACACGTGATAGACGTGTTGGCGTAGGTTGAATTCCACTTTCGTCAATGCGCATGTGACCGAGAAGGCCTCTGCTGAGTGTATGGTAAAATTCCGCCAAGATATAATTACAGAGAAGATCGAAAATATGGTAAGATTGCTAAAGGCTGTTTTGGGCTCTTCCTGCCGTCAATCCTGAGTAAAAATTGGGACTGGTATAAAGGCAACATAACCTCTTAGCAGACTGTCTCTGATCACAAACACACACACACACACACGTGACAGTTCGACCATCGTAGTCCGACGATTTCCACCGTATGCTCCACGGAAGGGTTGTTCGGGGACGGTGACTTGCGCATGATTTAAAGTTGTAGTAGACTTCGCTGCATGTACCGCACTCTCCCTCTCCCCCACCTGAGTCCGGTGTCATGACATAGTCAAAAATACCGGACATGGTAGAGGGCACAGGTGGCTGGCAGGCCAGTGCCATCCCTAGCCTTACCTCCACACCTTGCTCGTTCCAGGTGCCATAAAAGCCACATTAAGAAGAAGCTATTGCAGCCTGACTCTCAGTCCGCCAGTCAACCATTACACACAAAACACACATTAGGCTGACTACGCGGTCCGAGTGTTCCCATCAGTTAGCACCTTTATAAGCCACGGCTTTTAGCTCAACGTGATAGTTTCAAGCGCGTCAGATTGTTTATAGTCAGGACAATGCGCCACAATCAGACCACCATCCGATCCCGTCAGTTATCTGATGTGGGAGTGGACACATTGGCTGACGGGTCGGCGTACCCATCTTCGCGCGCAAGAGCACGACCTGGCCCCTACACCGCACACAAAAGGATTCACTTAATCAGGGGATATGGAAGAGCCATCGCCGTCTGACTTCCAGTCCACTGGGCAACCACTCGACACACACAGCACATGCATTGGGCCGATGGCGTGGTCTGGTGCAAGCGTCAGATTGGCAGACTTCTCAGCCACGGTTTCTAGGAAACCGTGATATACTCTGGTAAATAGTGATTGTGAGGGTGTTGACGATGTAGTGGTGTAGGTATTGTGTGCTGATGTAGCTTAGCCTCCGGTGGTTTACTGGAGGTTGTCGTGGAGTCACATGTGAAAATGTGCGGAAGCAGTGAGGGCAGTACAGGCGGGCGCGTCAACTGTATGGCAGAGCCCCAGGCACTTGATCACCAGCCTCCGAGCGATGGATTAGCAAGTGACCGACCAGGCCGAGGCGTGAGTTGAAGTTGCGGGTGCAGTGTGGGCATGAGAAATCGGGAGGGGCTGGGGGGTCGTCACTAGTGGTAGTGGCGTTGGTAGTGGCGGAAGAACGGCAGAAGCGGAGCGTGTGCATGGGTTATCGGTGTTGTTGACATTGCGGTGAATTACACTATCATGCATGCACATGTGACCGAATAGGCCCATGCGATGAGTGAATGTGCGAGGACTGTGAGGGCAGTGGAGGCAACGATCTCTGCTGTGTGATGGTGCTCCAGGCACTGGCTCACCGGTCTTTGTACGATAGATTTGCAAGTGACCGACCAGGCCCATGCGTGAGGTGACTGTGCAGTCGCATTGAGTACAGCTTCGGAGAGATTCCCCATCGCTGATGGTGGTGGTGGTAGTGAAGGCGAAGGCGGTGGTGGGGGTAACAGGCGATGAGTAGATGGATGTGGTCTCTATGATGGTGGGAGTAATGGAATTGATGCCAGGAGTGAGGGTGAGGAGTCAGAAGAAGGGTTGGCAGAATTATGACGTAGAAATTTGAATTGTCGGATTGTTGGTGCATTGCGTCCGAAGAAGTCCGACCAGGCCGATTCGCGCACGGAAGATGCGTTGGCAGCGCGGGCATGTGGGTAGGGCCTGGGCATTGGCCATGTTGGTCCGGGGCGCTGGTGACTTTCGTGCCGCTATTTCGGCCTTGGCGGCGGCGATACGGTTGGCCTCATAGATTGCTGAACCAGTCTTCACTGATCTTCTCCATGCCGGTCGTTCCTGGGCGAGGTCCTCCAAGGTCGCCGAGTTGATTTGCAGTTGCTTCAGCGATTTCTTAAAAGTGTTCTTGTAGCGTCGTTTTTGACCTCCCTGCCGGCGAGAACCGATAGCGACATCTCCGTAGAAAAGTCGTTTGGGTAGTGGCTCGTCGTCCACTCTTACCAGGTGGCAGTTCCATCGCAGTTGCACTTGCCTCAGCATGGCATGGATGCTGAGGATTCCGTTCCACTCCAGGACTTCCGTGTCCGGAATCCTGTCTTGCCATCTCAGCTTCAGTTTTCTGCGGAGGCAGCTGAGAGGAAAGTGATTCAGCTTCCTGGCTTGGTTCTAGTAGAAGGTCCAAATTTTTATTCCGTAAAGGAGTGTCGTCAAGACAACGGCCTTGTACATCTTCAGTTTAGTGTTCAGGTGAATACCGTGGCAATTCCACAAGGAGGCCTGCAGCCGGCCGAAGGCCTGACTAGCTTTGAAGATCCGTTAGGGCAACCTCGCCATCGATTCTCGTGTTGCGCGACATCGTGCTCCCTAGATAAGCGAAGGTTTCCACGTTTTTGAGTTGAGCACCATTGACATTGATTCGAGGAGCATTGCATTCCGCGCTGGGTGGCAGCTGGTGCATGACAACCGTTTTGGCTGTACTGATTGTAAATCCAAAATCGGTGAAGCCTTCGGCGAAGAGGTCCATGCTCCTTTGCATGTCCTCCTCCGTCACGGTGTTAAGTGCGCACTCGTCCGCGAAGAGCAAGTCATGGACTGTAGTCGTAGACACGCGCGTTGGAGTCTGCATACGCCGACTGTTGAGAAGGTGCCCGTCAGTTCTGTAGGCGATGTGGATACCAGGCTGCTCATCACGGTATGCGTCCATCAGCATAGCCGAGAACATGAGACTGAAGAGGGTTGGGGCCAGAACGCAGCCCTGCTTCACTCCGTTGGTCACTGCGAATGCTTCGGATACCGTCCCATTGTCAGTGACGCGCGCCGTCATCGCGTCATGAAGCTGACGCACCAAGTACGTGAACCGCTCAGGACAACCAAATTTCTGCATGAGTTTCCACAGTCCGTCACGATTCACCGTGTCAAAGGCTTTCGTTAGATCCACGAAGGTAGTGTATAGGTGAGTTCGCATCTCCTGACACTTCTCTTGTAGCTGGCGGGCGGCAAAGATCATATCTGTTGTTCCGCGGTGTCGGTGGAAGCCACATGTGGCTTTCCTGGAGCAGGCCACCATGGATCCGGTAGAGGACGTTTGTAGTATCACCTTTATGGAAACGGGCTTTCGGTCTCATAACTGAATCCCTAATGTTTGAAATCAGATGATGGGCGATTCCAACCCCCAGCTCTTTGAGGAGGCGAACAACTGCCTCAGAGCCGCCATCAATGTATGGCAGCACGCGCCAAACTTTTGGCTCTTCTGTCACCGGATTTTGTCTTAGTTTGGCCTGCCTGCCTCGCTCGATGAAGTAACAAGGGTACCTGTTGGCGATAAAGAGGTGCTGAAGGTAGCAATGTTCTGCCCTTTTATCGGCTGACTCGCTGCAATTCCTTTCTGCCCTTCTGTAGAGAGTTTGCACACAACTGCATTCCTGACACAATGGATGCTTACTGTGGTAACTTAAGATTTAGCCAGTGTTGTTCGCCTTCCTATTTACCGTCGTTTTTATATACCCGTTGGATTTATTTTTGGACAAGAACGTCAGGTAACGGCAGCTGGTTGTTACTTTCGGCCTCCAATGTGAATTTGATGACCAGGAAGACGGAATTCAGGACACTTTGGAATTCTACGAACATTTTTTATTTGATGATGACGAAGGTATCGTCGACAAATCAAGTCAAAAACGTTGGCCTGTTGGTTGTGAAAACCAGAGCCTCAAGCTTTTGGAAAACTGCCTCAGCGATGAAGCCCGTGAGCGCCGATCCCATTGGCGTCCCACTGATCTACTCATAAATTGTCCCATCGAAGGTAAATTACGTCTCCAGACAGAACTTTAAGATTGGGGTGAGATATTCACGCTTCAAGGACTCGCCTACGTCATTGTACTGCCTCTCAAGCAATTCGCTTACCGTTTTGACTGGCATGTCCTGCGGGATTGAAGTAAAGAGTGAGCTGACGTCAAATGACACCATGACCTCGTCTGCGGTGAGTCGCATCCCCCTGTGCCTTTCCAGGAACTGAGTAGCTGAAGAGATCGTTGTGACTGCGCCCGAGGTGAGAGACCTTTACCATTTCATAGAAAATTCCATAGAAATGACCGAAGTACTTGAGAGATTGAGAAAGAGAGTCTAAGCATTTATGAAAGGCATTGCGTGGGAATGTCGATTTCATTATCTTGGCGGTGTTAGGTAAAGCAATCGATTGCCAGATTATGTGCTATTAAGGAAAAATAGGATAACCAGAAATAACATTAGGATACATTCAATAGTACTTACTGTAAGACTCTGAAATACCCGAAATAATACCTGATAGCTTTTGACGCTGTATGGTGATCCATCGATGAGGTGCTTCATGTGCCCACATAATCCTTTGGCTTGGTTTAAATTGGGCAATCTAGCGAGTGCTATAATTATCCTCAATGGTAAACATGTTTTGCGTACATTTATGAGTTCATATGCATGCGCAATAGAGGGGTCACTGAGAGTCATACATCTGTCGTCATCAGGGGTTGTACGTTTCAATAGAGTGAGCCTATTACCTTTCTTCTTTACAGCTCCAGCATTCTCTATAGTTTGATACTCCGTGACAGATTTGTAGGCTAACATCCTCACTTTAATTTCATCTGTCTTAAGATATTTTAACCCCATTTCTGCCTCGATGCGTAAGACCTGTTTGTTGCTTATATTTTTTCCAACAAGCCATTCGTTTTAAGTTTTTCATCAAAGAATGACTTTACCAAACATACACAGTATAATCCACCTCCAATGAAATGTCGATCAAAATTCTGAAATATTTTTTTTTCCATTTTAACAAATAAGTTAAGTAGGTTTTTTTAAAATTTATTAGCTTGAAGCCTAATCGCACGATATTTCAGTCACTCTAGGATGTCAGCCTTTGAACAAGATTCTTTCTGTTCGCCCGCAAAAATTTACTCATTAAAAATGACGACTTTTGAAGTACGTTTTTTCTCCTTGCTTTTAACCGTATTTTAAATTTAAATATATTTTATAAATATTATGCAAAAAAATATTTCTTATACACATTTGTTAGCGGATTGCATCTTCTTCTAATTGTAAAATTGAAGAAAAGGCATCTTTCTGTTTCATAAAAATTCCAATTATGATATTTTTAAGGACTGTAATATGTTTATTCATAATAACCGTATCCATTATTTTCGTTTAATGTGTAATTTGTAATAGATAATTTATACCGCACAATCCACATTCATTGCAAAAAATTTAAAATATTTGTAAATTTTTCATCCGAATATATAGATGTGCGTGATAATCCTTAAATGGAACGTATACACCATTTATTTTAGTAACCTCTAATGCAAGAGTAACGGTTGGTAATGTTTAAACGTTTACAGCCAATTATGAACATTTGAAAAACCGAAATTTCCTGTTCTTCAACCGCAAAATACAAAGAAGATTTTTGAACATTTTTTCTATTAAATTTATTTGAATTTCAAAGGAGAGTAAAAATAAGGGAAAATGTATATTTGACATAATTAAGGACTTTTTACAGAGTATCATGTTTGCAGGTGGACAGAAAAAGCTCATTCAAAGCTTATATCCTACTCTACGAAAATGTCTCAGATTGAGGATGCAAGATGATGAGTATAACAACGCTACTTGAATATGTTGTTTGAATCTATAACACATTTCAGAATTTTGGCCAACATTTAATGAGATAGGGAATCTACTACATATGGCTACGGTGGATGAAGTTTAAAAACGACTGCTGTCAACGTGCGATCGCCATCCCTGACGACGTTGAACACAATTCATCACACTTCCTACCTCATTCTACCACAGGCGGAGGCAAAAGATGACATCTAAAGTCAAATCACCACAGTTCTCATGAAGCATTGATAATCTGACCCCTAAACTCAGCCGCCCTCTATGTTAATCTGCCTCTCTAGATAAGCCCTATTAACCTAAGTTTGTATGACTGGCTAAGGAGCCAGAAATGGCCATTTAAGTTGCATTTATCGTTTCGGTATCTGCCTTCACTACTGCTTGCCGCTGTGTGGCTGCTGGCGGGACTCCAGAGTGAGCTCCGAGGCAGAAGCAAACAAGTTAGTTCCGTTAGCGATAAGTGAGTATTCGTCAATGAATGGCAACATTCCCGACAGAATTCGGCAAGAGAACGAGCACCTGGCGCAATAGTTAGAGCATTTGGCTTCTGATTAATTGGTTGCAGGGTTCGCGCCTAGGGTGAGGGGTTGCGTATGAATAGCAGTAGCAGTCTCCTTTGTCTTTGTCAGCTTTGAGCATTTGCTATTAGTAGCTGCTGTGCGGCCGCTGGTGGTGCTCGAGAATGAGCCCCCCCTCAAGGCAGAACGGGATGAGTGAGTTCCGTTAGCGATCGGTGAGCGTTCCTCAATGAATAAAGAGTTAACCACCAAGGAAAACTGTAAGGCGTGGAACTTTTACTCACCTCCGACGATGGAAGTTTGTTTGATTTTGAAACGTCAGAAAAAGGCAAATATGGTTCTTATATATGTATGTATAGAGTAGTTGTTTTAACTAGGTCAAAGACATTTATATTATCAACTTTTTACGTCTAGAATGTGTTTATTATAAACGTTTGCCTTGAAAGTTGCCAAAAATGTCCTTTAAATCTACAAAATATGTTTAAAATAAGTTACTTTATCAAATGTTTAATAAATTTTGCAAAAGTCAGTATTACCTCAAATTCATAAAATCATTGATGGCATTGCTGTTATAAACAACGTTTGGGCATCCAGATGTGTTTTTCGATGAAAGACGGGTAAGCAGAATTTGTCTTATTAGAAAATAGATTTGCTTGTCCACATAAATCTGTGATTTAATGCCCGAAAGCGTAATTCTTAAAAAACTTCCCTTTTTTCCTGAAAGTAGCAACTCCTCCAAAAACTCCCGTGAGATGCCTTCCAAGAGGTTATTACTGCAAACTTTGAGCGCACATTCGTATTAATTCAGTCCCAAAATACCCAGGTGTGCTTAAGTTAGAACAATTACAGTACTCTTTCATTAATTTGATTTACAATCTATTATAATTTGCGTGTTTTTGACCAAACCCTATATTTTATTTCAACTTATTTTACCACACATTGCATGAGGGGAATTCGAAATTGGTGTTAAATATACGCGGTTACATGTGGTAAATGTTAGCAGGAAGAGCCATTTAATACATTTAAAGATGTGTTTGATTACGTAAGCAGGATTAGACGTTTTAGAAATTTCCAAATTTGTAAAAAAATTTGGTATGTGTCAACCGTGGGCAATATATGCAATATAGTGTGGCCAACATTAGCATTTATTTGCAGAAGTCAAAATAGGGTCCATAAAAAAACAGGATTTTATGTCTGAAATATAGTATTTCATTAATATTTCTTGTTATTTAAAAATATGTATACACTGAGTTTTAGACGGTGAGATATACCAGTTTTTGGGTAAAAAATTGATATAAGTACGTATTAGTGGAATTCCACTTTCATATCTCAGTATATGGCTGGCTGATGACGGCTAATAAGCCAGAAATGGCCATTCCAGTCTCCCTTGTCTTGGTCGGTCATTTTATTTTGCCTTAGCTGCCTTACGGCTGCTGGTGGAGCTTGAGAGTTAGCCCCAAGGCACAACGGGACGAGTGAGTCCTGTAACCGATCGGTGAGTGCCTACTTACCATGTATATATCAGCAAATTGTCTGCATCAGTTATGTTTCAGCTTTCTAATATATAACGTTGAAATTTCATGTTTTGAGCTTGTTCTTATTGGGAAAAATCATATTTTTCCCATGATGTATCTTAGCATACAAGCAACGACAATTTCAAAAATTGTTTGCAGTCATTAATTTTCAGATACTTTTATAAAAATATCTTTATGTGGTATTTTTTGTGCCGTATGAACAGGATTTTAAAAACATTAATTGTTCCGATCTTCCTGGTTAATTTCGAAAGATGCAGGATTGCAACGCAGACGAGAGTTTTGCTCCACTCTCAAGCTACCCTCACAAAGCAAGTACTGCTTAGCCCTAGATGCTTGGACACTTGCATATTCGCGGTGAAATAATCAAATACCAAAGGCTCACAAGGGATCTGTCTTTTATTGTTTTACATTTTACTAGTGTTTATAATGTAAAACATATTATTCTGAGGTTGTGCTGGCCATTGAGAAGCTGTGATTAGAAAAATGAGGACCAACACAGGCGTACGGATCTGGAACACACAGTCATACTCTTTGAAAACGGTCAAATGGAGTAAAACAAGAAACGTGAAAAACAAGAGAACGGGGTGCCGTGAATGATTGTCAATACTGCTGAATGCCTATAAAAATGAATCAATTTGCCTCAAAATTTAAAGACACACATTTATATTGTTTAGTATCGTTGAGGTTTTTTTTAGAGATTAGAATGAAGTCCAAATTCGTCCAGGTGGAATTTATCCTAGACACACTAGGCAGCAGCTAAGAGAACGTACAAAGAATTGACTTATCTCTATTCCAACCACATTGTAAATAAATGCACTTATTTGCTCGGACATACAAAAACACACAACAGCGCGACAGAGCGTTTTGTGCTGACCAAACTCAGTCATCCAAATATGCTAACGAAGATATAATCCACATGCGCATATGCAGTCATCGGGAGAATTCGCGACAGACTTCACGAACATATCACGCATTACTCGCGCTCACTCTGTGCCATGCCTACATTCATCGCACGCACCACTCTGCGAAAATACCGTGAAGCCACCGCTCAATAAAACAGTTGACCAATTGAAAGCTACAGATTGAAGGGGATTAACACCTAAACCGTGTTAGGTGTTTTTTTAACATGTGCAAAAGCGTACCGACACAGAGCAATTTGATTAAACGTGAACGTAACCCAACCTACTGCAGATCTTACTGCCTTCCCCCACAATGATCATAGGAAATCCTGTGCCACGGCTGCACTTGGTGTACTTCTTTATGGCTCCATGTGAACTGCACAAAAGGAAAAGTTTGGGTCATCTTTATTGGCTTCTAAATCAGTCGTATGCAAATTGTTTTCAGATATACTTCGGGAGGTTAAGAAAACAAAGTCGCTGCGATAAGAGGCCTCATATCGGGCAAAATGAACCTTCCTTCAATTTATATATTTATCTATTTGTCTGCCGAAAGGGTAGTGAAATTTTTCTCACGCCCCTCTTAAAATATAAACGTTTGTTGCGCTAACTTAGTTATTCAACTATTGCTTTTCAAGCCAACTGCATTTTGGGCGTGTCGTTTATAATTTTCTGTTGAATTGGCTGGTGGAATATTCGAATACAATTTCAGTTGAGGAAAACTATCTTTCAAGCAATTTAATGGTTTATAGGTGTTGTGTGCAGAAGAAATTGCAGATATTTGTTCGTCATTAAAGCTCTCATTCAAAAAGGTTTCCTTTTAAAACGTGCGAATTTTCTTATGCAGCCCTTCGAAATACATTAAAAAGCGCATTTTTTCGTGCCCAATAAATGAATCCCCTACATTTAGGCAGAAAGAGCCAAATCCGTGCGCCCTTTTGTTTGTATGTTCATCGAAATAAATCAATATATATTTGGTATTGGCAATAAATAAAATATCTTCTTATTATGGATACCAGTATGCGAGTTCCAGGTACCGCTTGCACAGATCATAAACTTATAATCTCTGAAAATGTACATGTATTAGCCTTATTATTCTGACTCGTATGAATGATGTGGTGTTCGGCGGCTGGACTGGGTGCACGCATTCCTACTCAGAGGGTGTTCCCTGCGCTGCGATGTGGATTGTCCTTGGTTGGAAGGTGGGCAACTATGTTTGGAAGTGAGAATATTTGGCTAACAGCAGAGTCTTTCAATAAGCGAGACACAGAACCTGAAAATTGGTTAAATGAAAATCCAGCAAATGAAGCCACATATCCCACAACATAACTATGAATACAAATCAACATAAGTACACAAACAGCAATTGTGGTCGAGCGCATGTGTGTTAGGATAGAGGGACATCTAGGACAAGATGACGTCCTAACAGCCTAAGCCACATCTGAAACATCTACCTCGGGAAACGGAATAACTCAAGTGCCACAAACAAGGTTCACGGCAAACTACTTGTTCCATCACCTTCGATGCCTCACCTGGTTTTCGTGTCTTCCCACATGGGGTTTATGTGACTCAATTGCAAAATACCTCGGGGAACAATTAATGAACAAATGCACCTTACCCTGGTTGACTGTTTCATGATTTAAATCAGCCCGAGGGTACGTGTCATTAAGTCTGCCTGCAAAGGCAAAATAAGGTTCACATTCTCTCTAGCCTAATCTAAAGTATTTAAAACTTCTGTTAAACTAAGACTTTGAGTAGCTAAGCAAGTTTATCAGGATTAACACTGTTTCTGTGAATAGAATTTCACCTGATTTTTTGGTGAGGAAGAATTTTACGTACTTTTCATGCTCGATTCGCTTTAAGTTTAAATATACTTGATTTCCCCTTTTTCCCGTCAGAAAGGTTTTGCCCTTCTCTCTCGAAAAATTATTCGTATTTTCTGAACCACACATTAAAAGTAAAACCCCGTGAGATTCATAGATGAGTCCATAATCCTGATCCCCGGCCACTTCTTTCGGTCATCACTTGTCATGAGCTTTCAGTCTTTCTGTACGTCTGCAAGAATATCCATGAGACTAACTTGCTGCGATTCCGCTAACCTCTGCATCTGTTCTTTACTGATTATTTTGAATGTTCGCATGTGCCGTGTGTTTTTTATCCTCTAATATTACGGCGCCAGATTCTGCGTGGAATAAAAGACCGACAGATTGGCATCAGACAGCTTTAACGCGTGTGCATAAACCCACACTCCGTCCGCGGGGTCGTATTTGCAGGTATGACACATGTCTGCTTCACGTTTCCCTATTGGTCCAGCCGTGAGCACCTGCATCGGATGCCACTCTCGTGGTTGGCCCTTGAAGATCGAGCACTGCAATTTAAGAGGGATTAAACACCAAAGTATCTAAGGACGTCGTTGTGTGGGAGAGGTCTAACTTTCGGTTTCTGCAAGAATGGCTCTGACGAGAAGACTCTCTTGTCCGAATCATTGGTCAGAAATTTGACACGACCCAACAACCAATTTGCCAGTTCTTAGGTTGGAGTTCTTCCATACTTGGTGTTGATCAGGGTTGCAGTAAGTTTGGCGTTTACGTAGGCATGAATAGGTTGGTGCGTACTACGCTCTATTTCAGTGCTTAGAAACCCAGCTCCCTCAAACGATGACGTCATGTATATGAGTTTATTTTTTGTGCCAACACGTCACGCCTTTTTTCCATCCTTTTATCTCTACTACCCCGTTGCCACCAATTCTGCATTGCACACCTACCTACAGATTGTGCTCGTTAGAAGGGGCATGCAGTAGTCTGCGGCCAGTTATGAAGGTCGCACAAGCAGTCCTTGTCCAACCTCGGTTATAGCCACGTCGTTACACTTTACGACTTAAATTCCCCCTAAGGGCTATTAAACAAAATACACCTGAGGGCGTCTGGCTCCTCACACTGTCAACTTTTGTTAATTCCATTTAGCTATTGCAGAAGTTGTATTTCTTTTGAGTTTTAGCTGCAGACACAAAAAAAACAAGGAAACGTATGCTGCCATTAAGTGGTGGGATAATTTTTTTCATTTTGAACCGGGAACATAGCCACTTTAATAGTGCTTTTGACTGGAGTGGCAATTAGAAGAATAAGACGGATGAAATGAGAATGAGAACTTTACTATGTAAAATTCCTGAGCTGCTGACTCTGGCGATAGTGACGTCTGGCGTGGGCAAGGCATGCACCTGGGAGAAGCAGAGAGTGAGAATATGGTGCCAATTGTGTTTAAAGCTTAATCGGTGCTTTGTCGAGACTGCCTGTGCCTAATCATGTGAGGTAAGTGCTAGCATGAGATCGATTGTTCTGTGAATTGTTGCGACTATAAAAAACTGACACGCTTGAAACTATCCCAGGTGCGCTTACAGTCGAGGCTTGGAAGGTTGCCAACTGACGTCACAACGTAGACCGCATCGTCAGCCCAGCGTGTGTGTTTGTGCGGAGTTGGTGATTGGCGGACCGAGAGTCAGACTGCAATGAATCCTTCTGAATGTGGCCTTCATTGAACCCCTAGTCAGGTGGAATACGAGCCGCTTTTTCCTTGTGTTGCCGTGTTCTTGTTTTGTGTTGGTCCCCAGTGCGTGAGCTTGCGCCTTCTCCCATCTCAAATCTCACTGCCTTGAAACCAGGACCGGGTGTGGAATTGGTAGACTGAGTGAGGTAGATTAGCCGTAAGTCACCGTCCCTGCACCACCCAGCTGAGGAGCATACGGTGGACATCGATGAACCCGACGTTAGAGCTGTCTCACTGCAGTAATCGAAGGATGGTTTAGGAATTGTGTGGGTTGCATGAAAAAAGAGTTGGCATGCTCAAGTGGTGGGGTGCGATCGTGTGTATGTACTTTTGTGCGAATTGTACAATCAGTCAAACTGTGCGGTCAGCGTGTCTTGAAACCACCGCTAGGGGCGAGGGGTACATAACTTTAAACAGGACGTCCTAACGATGACTGCTGGCTACGGATGCACTCAAGCGTTACCCGTCTTTATTCTCGCTGCATAACCAAATTATATCTTGTAGCATGCGGAAATAGCTTACATCCATCGGCTTTTGCCTGGTTAACTTCTTGCCAAATGTAGGCGCACCAAAAGCCGACTGCAGTTGGTAAATCTGACGCTTAAAAACTTCCAATCTTCAAGTGAAAACTTAACATCTTCTTTGCTGCATCCTGCGGAAGGATAATTCTACAAAATATGGAAGAATTATGCAGTTAAATACGTTGGAGGACTTGACGGTTACGACTTATCAGTAGGTTTATTGAGGATGGCGTATGACATGGTGTACCTTTGGACGACAGAATATCTTATTAATCTCATAAAAACGACAAATAGTACTAAGAAAAATATGTTAATTCAGTTGCATGGCAAAGAATGATTGGCCATTAGTGGTTATTCTTCAGTCTAATAGGGAAAGGCTCGTCTAAGAAGGTCATTCGCATAGTAACTACTTATCTAATTTTTTCTCTAACTTGGTCAATTTGAAATCCTTTGACTACACAGGTTCTACACCAATGTCAAAATAAAAACCACTCAGTGAGGCATAAGTGCCAACTTCGTGAAGATCTGAAGTTATCCAGGATGTTTGACATCTCCAAACGGCTGAGTCATTCCTGAATATTCCTCATACCATGTATAGGTTTTTTAAAGCGCTTTTGAACCATTAGGTGCATTTTGCTTACATTGTTTTCCATACTCGACATAATCGCGACTCTTTAAATCCCGTTGGAATTTTTCGTAATACGCTCTTAATAGAGCATACGTTTAGGCAGTGTTTTGAACATGCATGGACTCAAAGCAATTGTTTGCTAACAGCATAACCAGTAAGGAAAGCCTATTTAGCTGGCTTAGGCGTCCACGAATGTCCGTTGATCAGATTTTACTTACAAACCAGACTAGCAATGCGTGCAAAAAACAAAATATCAGTAAAACCCGTCGGCTATGAGGACGAATCCTGCATTGGATGTTTTTCAATTTTACTGGAAGTTCAAAAATAGAAAATGAGCTCGCAGACTTAAGGAAGCTCTTGCAAGAGAACATTACTGGACAAGATACGCTTAGAAATACTAAAGTTAAAAGGGCAGTGACCAACACACCTCAATTATCAAAAAATACAAATTGTTTAAACTGTAAGTTTTAGAAAGCGAATATCTATCGCGACAGGATAACGCAACACAGTCTCTGAATTCTACGAAAAACGTCCAAAGTGAACCAAAACCACCTCTAGCTATCTTGTGTGAACTAACGAGCCCCTAGTTGAATCCCATATAAAAACGCAGGATAATCTGCAATGGGAAAATACCAAAATGGGAGAACGAAATCAAAACAACCCCGATTTATTCCATGAAGTCTTCAGATGACAGTATGGTCTGAGTAAAATTTAATCTCAAAGTGATCTCCGTAAAGCGTTCTCATACCCTTAATTAGAAATTTGAAGAAAGCTCAAATCCAGTGTAACGAGAGCAGCAACAGTGCTTAGTAACGGCTTGTAAGTAGGTTTATTGAGGATGGCGTATGACAGCGAATACCTTTGGACGAAAAAATGTATCATTTTTCTCCAGGAAATAACAAATATTACTTGGATCAAGCATAGGAAAAGCAATCACATGACATCGATTGACAGCCTGTTTAGTGTTATTCTAATGTCTCAAAAAAATATTCCAGGGTGGAAGAGATGACAAAAGTAGTTTTATATTCATTCCACAGCTACCTTGACATCTTTGACTGGTTGTTCATGATCTATTGAGAATTCCCATAAATGTTGTTTTTTTAACAATAATTTATCCATTGGAACGTCATTTGGTCGAACAGTGGATATGAATTAATTTGTGTTACGTTATTTGTTAACAGAGGCGGATCTTGGATCGAGTGTATTCCTCTTCTTTTTAAAAAACGACCAGAGGGTACGTGGTGTTCGCACAAGTTCTGCACACTGATCGACTGTCTGTCACTCCAAACCGTCTGATTGCGGTAAAACTAGAAATATTACATGAGACATGGATGTTAGGCACATCGACTATCATTCACTCAGGTCTGAGGCCTTATTTGGTTTATGGCTTTTATTACACTCTATCTCTCTCTATCCTGGACACTGGTCGAATACTCAACTCACCATGAACTTCAATAGGAGTAATTAAGGTGAATAAATTTGCCGTTACATTTCTTCAGTCCATGGGCTTTGTATCTGATAAATAAAATGTCAAGATGTCGGGTGGGGCCTCTGCCACGGTTATTGAACGAATATGAAAAAGTTTTGGACTGTTAGAAATCCGCGAATATTCCTGTTTCGGACGTAAAAATTGAACTCCGCAAATGTGTTTTCAGTAAGTTATTATCGGGTGCATACAGTTGCGAAGATAATCAAAATATTAGAGTGCACAGGATTTACTAGGTTATTAGGGGTAATACACATCGTCCTCACGCCATCCACATGGCAAACTTGGCAGGTTTGAGTCATTTGAACTAGGAGATGGGTAGAGTAGGGTAGCGTTTGTCTGTTTGACACGGTGAGTGAACATCACTGCCAATAAAAACGAAAATGCGAGTCCAAGGAACAAATTGATAAGACGTAGACCACAATCGTATCTACTTCTTCTCAGTGAATATCACTGTCCAATACGCTGACTGAACAGATGGTGATCACAGGTTGCCCACACCTCCTGATGACATTTATTGTTTCTGCGTACTTGACAGCGATTTTAGCTGTCTGTACGTGACAAACGATTATCGCTTCCACCCTACACTCCCTTCAAGATGGCAATAAACCCAGTCAACTGTAACATATTCATGTTCTATGCAACTGTTTACACCCCAAGATGTATTATGCAAATCAAGTGTTCATTGAATTGACTTCATAAAACAAGCAAAATGCCTTATTTCTAACAGGGTTACCCAGTTTCCCGAGGATGCACAAGAATAACAAGGCATAACGAATGAGTTAGATTATCCGACATGCTCGAGAAGATCAGAATTATCATTTACGTGACAATTCACGGTGTTCGGTGGTAATGTTGATGTGCATGGATGATGTATGCATTAGTGGTGAGACTGTGTGGTGATGTAGGCTAACCTGCGGTGATTTAACGATTTTTGCAGAGGCACATGTGACTTAGTTAGCCCATTGCCGACGAATGTGTATGGTCCGTTTTTAAAAAAGGAGACGAACGCAGCGACTGTATGTTTGGGCACCAGACACTTCTTCACTAGCCCGCGTGCGAGTGACCCACCAGGCCGATAAATGAGGTGAAAATTCGGTGACAGTGAGGTCAGGATGGGAAAGAAGATGGTGCATTGGGGGCGGTGGGGTTGTGCTCCTTGGATTGATGATTGTGTTGTTAAAGAGCAGTGAATGGGAGTGTCGATAAATGTGTCAACATCGCAGTAGATCTCGCTTTCACAAATGCGCATGTGACCAAATATGGTGAATGAATGTGCGATAAAAATGAGGATAGGTGGCGATGGAGTCCACTTTACTACTGTTGATGGTTGCGGTGGTGGTGGCGCCGGCATCGGCGTCGGCCATGACGGGATGTTACGATTGTTCCCACCACTGACTAATCTAGGAGACGTGATGGTGGCCATCTACCCCGAGTGGGAGCCGGAGTGATTTAGGAAGTAGTGGTTGAGGTTGGTAGATTGTGAGTGTAATTCGAAATTCTGCCAGCCTCTTAGGAATGTGGCTTCTCGCATGCGGGGCTTTGTCAATTTATCCGCAATTAATATTCCCTTTAATAAACCGTCCTGGTAACCTTGATTCTTGTTGTTTTTATGCATTTGGTTTGCCCTCATATCAACCACTACGGCGTTAATTTTTCGTATGAACCTTGTCTTTCGAACTACTCAAATTACTTTTTTTACTCAAAGTATCAAATAAATCATTATTTTCAAATTTCCTTTCTACTTTGTTTTGCATGTTCTGAATTGAACGGGAGGTAAGAAATGTTCATTTCCTTAGATGGTTGACTCGCTCGTAACACTAAAGCCTTCGGGTAATCTGGCTGGCACCATAATATGTTACATATTAAATGTGATTCTCTGTGTACATGTGCTGAAGCAATTTGAGTTAGTCTTTGCGAGTTAAAAGCACTGTCCGCAGTGCAGTTAAAGGTTTTACCTATCACCTAACAAACTGTAGCTATAGCATACGAAAAAGAGTCCTTGCTTAAGACCATTCGCTAATGAAATGCATAGCAAACTTACCATTCACGATTATAGTTTTATTTAAAAACTAACGTTTAGGTAAGTTACTTCTTCTACACATATTGAGATACAGGAACTTCATACGCACAGCTCTCATTATTTGACACACTTTAAAGGAAGTATTGGCAATCGCTGGGACAAGAAGTTTATTCGCCTGACTTTTCGGCTTGCGACTCGAAGCAATCTTCACAAACCGTATCAGATACGGATAATTTATACACAGGGAGTTGCAGTTTTTGTAGGATGCGGTTGCTATACTACTGCATACTTTGATTGATGCGTAACCTACCAAGGCCAAGTGCATAAGACGCGCCATTAAAACTAGCTTGTGTTGCCAGCGCTCTCATTGCCCGCCGAGAGAATCGGCTGCACCAATGGCTGGGAGCGTTGATTTTCCCCTTCCGAGATGCGTCTTAAAACCATACATGCGTGAGGCAGGTTAATATGCTAGTTAACAGAGCCTTCATGCGTTTCTTAGTGAATTGAAATCAGTTTAAAATTTCGCTCTAAAGATTTTCCTGTGAAGATTCTGTATGTGCCTTATGGCGGTGGGCATGCTGCAATGGGTTTCTCCCCGCCGGCCCCAAATGTGTACACAGTTTTCTTTGCATTGCAGCATGTGGTTACTGGTAAATGTGTGAGTGCGGTGCATGCGTTGGTTTTCTGCAAACTGGCTTCATCAGTTTGCCGCACTCTTGTCGGCACCCGCAAACACTTCAGGAAAGGTAGTCTGCCCTTATTTTCTTCATCTTCTTCAATCATAAACAGCAGATTGGGGAGGAAGCAGTTCAGTTTTTCTTTGTGTATTCCACTCGATGAGATCAAACGTTTCCTCTCCCAACCAACTGATCAACCCCCTATTTTAGCATAATCTCCTCTCATTATCTGTAAACGTTACGAAAGATTTACCTTTTTAAGGACTAGAAAAGAATAACTCTTTTCATCCCAAACTTTGATTTTTTGTTGGCTTTCGAAACGCATTATTTACGCTCGACCCTCATTGTTAGTTCCTTGTTTTTTACGCACTCACTACGTTTCCATTATGCTAACTGCTACTTGTTATTATATTGCTAACAACTCATAGAACCAAATGTTCGCCGTTTGTGCGGTCGGCAAAGCATATATCCTAGGAGTATTTCGAACTTATACAGGGTGATATATAGAACATCTTTAAAGACAACTGATACAAGAACACATAGGTTCGCTTATTTACAGCATTAGTTTTCTTTGCTTGCACGCTTGCATCATATTTTTGGTGAAGAATTAATCCATTTCTGTAGCTCTAACAGTTTAGTAGACCAGTAGTACTTTAGTGCAGTGTTTGATAAATCCAATTAATCGGAACAAATGTGGGTAGACAGTAAGGAACAGATGCTTGATATCGCATCCATAGTATATAAAACATTAAGATTAACTAGCGCGCGTGTCAATATTTGTACTAGTGTGAGTTTAAAGCTTTGATATAATGTTTGAAACGAGCAGGATTTTGCAACATTACAAGCTATTCGCAGGTCCGTTAATTATTCTTAGCAAATTACCAACGGGGTTTCTATTTAGCTCATCGCTCCATCTCACGAAAGCTGAACATATGGGTTGCTGAAATACCTACGCAGCGTATAACCCTCATAGCAAATCCTTCTCTGTCATCTCGAGTGGAGAAATTCCATCTACGATACAAAATATGGCACTTGGACACAAAATTACACTTTAAAACAGAACACCATAATGAGACAGATGTAACCAAATCATATTTATTTCAAGCACCAGAAAAACCCTTTCTATTGCAATCGTTAATGGCCTTAATCATGGAAGGATAATATATTTTGTGAAAGCAGATGACAAATGCAACAAACCAGATTCAAGACGTAACCATTATGTAGGATGTTATTCAATTAGTTTAAAACGATTGTTAAAATTCAGAAAGAATTCGCATAGGCAAACCACTGGTACAAAGTTCAAACATAGCCACCTTATGTTGCTGAAAAGTGTAAGAACATATGTAAATGTTTCTGGTGTTACCTGCCATTTTTCGTTTTCTTGGTAGTCAAAAATGTGATAAATTATAATATAAATTAAACTTTTCCTCTAACAAATATGTGTTTAATTAAATACCGTACTAAAAAAGGGAATATTTATTGTATGAGATTTATAGCAACATTTTGACATGAATTATATTTAAGTGAAATTTTTAATTCTTAAACCAGACTCCTATAGCACATACAATTTTGTTGCCAAGAAAAAGCTGTTATTTATTCAAAAAGATGGATTAAAATGAAGTGCTTTGGCAATAATGATAAATGAACTCTACTTTAGTCGTAATCGAATGGTGCATATCAAGGTTATCTGTACAAACGTAAAAAGGTTATCAGGAGCCTCATCGGCCAAAAAAGTCAAGTTGAGCAACGATAATGAAATAATAATTACTACTGGTTGGTTTAAAATGAAAAAAATATATGTAAAGAAAGTCAGTAACAATTTAAAATCAAATAAAAAGCAACCTGTGGTTAAGGCGTTCCAGACATTGACAAACGGAGAGTGATGCCAAAACGTTCAATACTAGACTTAATATCAGTCTTTTTTCAATTGAATTTGCAGTATATAAATCTTAAGAAAATAGCCGAAAACTAAAAATGAGAATTTACCAAAGAACGTGGCTATATGGTTGTGAAATTTAATTTTGTGAATTGAAGGTATTCTGGTTTAAAGTTAAGAATGTTTGGCTAGGTTTATGAATTCATTTAACTTAGTTGATAAAAATCACTTCTAGCTAAATTGGCTGTTGACATAACCCAAAGGTGATAATTTCATATAGGTTTGCCTCTTTGTTAGAAATAAAATATAGTTTTACTATCGATTCTTTTACCAAAAGGTTCACATTGCGAGTAATGCATGGCATTTTAAGCATAAACTGAACTCCCTATAAACCGTGGAAATGTATCTAAATGAGAGGAGAAAACCTTATTATTTTGCATCAATTCTTTGTTCGTTTAGTCTTTTGATGAGGTATAGTACTTCACATTAATAAAATTTTAAAATAACTGTGACCAGGAAAAGGCCAGGAAACTTTGAAATTATATCCGCAATGACACACATAATGCCGGTTTAAGGATGGCAAAATCTATATAAATTAACATGCTTGTCCGAACAATGAGATATAATATTACATTTGCCTGTGTTCATTCTTACAGATAACGTTTTTTGGAAATACCCATGTGAAGCTTTTGGCACAAATGTGCTGGTATACTCAACAGACGTCTGAGTTCCCTGATATCGAAACTGAGATTTTCATTTGTCTCACTGATTTGAGCGTTTGCGTTTGTGGTCTCGATTGTAATTTTTTTAGCTAACAGCTAACAGATATTTGATTAAGGATGACCGTATGATTGAAGAGACCAAAATGGGTTGCGGAATACCTTTTAGGCGAATTAGATTCAAAATCA
The DNA here is from genome assembly GCA_017591395.1 of Schistocephalus solidus. NCBI lineage: Eukaryota > Metazoa > Platyhelminthes > Cestoda > Diphyllobothriidea > Diphyllobothriidae > Schistocephalus > Schistocephalus solidus. The sequence goes on from WEDG01011462.1 coordinate 23,622, forward strand.
ATAAAACACGAAGATTCGCAACGAAAACTAATAAAATGAACTATTTCCATTATCTTGTGAAATTCCTGCTTAACACCTACTTTTTGATATTTTCTTTGAAATTTAATTCAGCTGCTCAGCAGACAAAAATAAACGTGTGTCCATTAAAACCATAACGCATATTATCAATTATTCATACTTAATTTCTTTGTAATATTCTACAGCACATCCTCAAGCTTATTTAATTTTATAAGATATTATGATTGACGTGTGGAATCTTTCACGACGAAATAACTTTGCACACAATCAATCAAATAAAATCGAATGCAAAACACCAGGCATAGGAAAATGTCTCATATTTATAGAAAAACCTAGAAAAGATTCAAAACGAACACTCTTTGCTAGAAAAGCACCTGCAATCAAAACGGTCATTAGCATGTGTTTCTTTTTTGATTAACAGTTTAACCTCGAAAAATCAAATAAATATACGCGGTGTTAGCTTGTCGTCCATGAAACCATTCCAAAATGATATTCAATTTCCCACTTCTTTATGTTTGCCATATTTTTAAAGAAACTGTGATTGACTCATTCGGGAGCAGCACTATCATCATGCAAATACAAATTTCAAAGGTTATTTAAAAATTATGTCTATACAGACGACTTAAAGACATAGCGACAAAAATTAATACTGATTGATTTCTTGCATTATTTAACACTTAATGTGCATCAGTTTAATTGAACTTTTTGGATTGCAATTAGAACACAGTTATGTTCACCTACATTAATGTTTGCTTTTTGAATTCGCTATGATTCCCAAGTGTTATTTAACCTTTGCAATAAGCTAATATTTACTTCAGTAATTTAAATAACACACAATTTTCTAGAAGTAAACGACTTTTGATTACGACTTTCTGGTGCATACTAGATTGAATGAGCAAATCATTTGCGCTATTTCAGAAATCAGCCTCCTTTGGAAATATTCAGCCGATATTATTTACACTTTCGGAAAAGTACTATTTAACTTAGGCGTGTTTGACCACACAAACCAAACGTGCTACATCCGACTGGATTTCAATTTGCAAAAGGATTTGCTTTGTAGCTTTTCGTGCGAAACAGCGTCATGCATGTATATTGGACTCCAAAGTTCCTGAATTTTAAGAAGATCTGGAAAAAGCTTGAATAAAGAAACAGAAATCGGCCATACGTCTGAATGGCACAGTATTATCTCCAAGAAACAATAGCAGCGTTCGAAATAAAAGTAATTTGTTGCACCCTCCAACAATTAAGCACCTTGGGTAAGACCTAAGATTATGCAAAGTTGTATACTTAGGTGCCACTTATGTGTTCACTGAAAAAACTGCAAGTCATATTATAATTTGGAATAAATTATTTTTCTTTGGTGTATCTCTTAATGAATAAGGTACCTTAATGGTCAGCTATTTCATTATGTAATGCTCATATTAGTTACGGCAGGTTTCTTGTAAAAATCCTAAGACATAACACAGGAGATGTCCTGTATATTCTGACTGATTATTTTACATTGCTTTTGAATACGATTCCTAACTGCTTAGATTGTGACTCACTTGTGGTACCTAGGTTTTTTCATGTGGTTGGTTTTATAATGCGCCCCAAAAGACATGCTTTGCCTACAATTTCATGAGGTTTTACGGATGGTAAAAAAACTCATACATGCGTATTGTGTGGGTAAACTGCATACTGTGTTTTCTTTTTTCCTGTTGCGATCTTTCTCAAAATGTGTCAATCAGAAGCACCTCACATAACTTCCTCTCTGCATTCATACCTCGACTGTCCGTTCTATCACTCAAAGTACTAAATGCGAACTCCAGTGTTCAAACAAGTACATCGCAAGTTACTGTAGACAGGCCATTGCTTGCCAATTACTTTCAACAAATACTTGACTCAGCGTGACTCTAGTAACGAGCTGTGAACATTTCTGTGGGATTGTGTGAGGATGTGAAACTGCAGGCAAATAATTGTCTTATTACAGCCAATGCATATTCCTCTTCATAACTGTGTCCTGAAACATGTCTACATTCTCTTTTCAGAATTAATTAACATTTGGGAATAAATTCAGTGGAAACTTGCAAACACTTCCATTTCAAGGCCCAAATTAAATAGTAATTCACTCGATTTTTGAATCATAATTTGAGATTCTGCGTAAAAACTTCCCATCTGCAAGATCAAAAAATTCCAACTGCATGACTTTTATCTAGTTATAAAAACTTTATAAACCAAATACTTCATCCTCTCAGAATATCAAATGTATGCTACTTCCTACAAGAAGCGAGAATTCCATGAATGGTGAGTCAAAATTTAATTTAATTTCTGTGGAAAAGTATATCAGCTACCTTTTATGTAGACCACTTCACAAATGAATTATAGTGCTTATCTAAAATATTTGCATACCGAAATGAAAATATAAAAGAGTATTGCGTCTTACTTGTTGAAGCGTTTGAATACTAGGTTGTACATAGCTCATTTGTACATACAATTTTAAAGATTTGTATTTCAAATTTCGATAAACATTTTGGCCCAGAGTTTGATGCCAATAAAATGCATCTAGATCTATCAACTTATGTATGCATTTTGTCAATTTTCAGGAGTGAAAACTTGAATTTCCTTGCCATTTATTTCATATGAAGCGCCATTTGAATGACTCCATTTCTTTATCAGCAAGACATTGTTTGAATGAAACTGTCGACGCTGGTGGAAAAATGCCTTACAGTTGTCATCAGTATATCTGCTAATATAAATTCTAGGAAAGCAATTAGTAAATAACCTTGAGATGGCATTTGTTCTTGTGACCATGATACTTGTTACTTAGTCTGCTGTTCTAACCTCTGTGATCAAATTTAGCTGTCAACTTTCATAATGATATCCATCTGCTAAATTAAATTATTAATTGACTCCTGAATTATTTACAGTATATCCAAATCGTTGCTTTTTACCGAAGCGCTGGCGGCTGGAAATAATGAAAAAAATGCATATTCGCGCTGACTGTCACAGGTAGGTTAATCACCGGGAATAGCTTCTAAGTTGATACAATACCTAGAATTTTCTGCTCAGTTCTATTTAAGAGAAATTTTACTGCTTCTTTATGAACAACGCAAATTGGTGTGTCAAAAATTAATGGAGTTTTAAAGCGAGATTTTATCTACAGACGCATTTTATTTGCGTGGATGTCTCCTCCGAAGGAAAATTCACGAAAGCATGCACAATGTGTAGGACATAATTTTTCGCATTATTATGCACATTCTACTTTACGGATAGCGCAATTTACTTTCTGCGTCAATGTAATATTCAACCTACTCCGTTCAGGGCAAATTTACGACGATTGTTTTTTCTGAGTGTCAAAAATAATCATGCATCATTAGGTTCTAGGGTACGCGGAAGAATGCGCAAATTTTGAGGACAATTGTACATTTGAATTAATGTTTTGGAAAAAAAGGAAGGAAGCGTATGGTTCAGTCAAAAAACGACGATAACCCTTCTTGCCTTCACAAAGTAAAAAAAAGCCAAAAGGCGGGGTCTATGTGGCAGCTCAGCTAAGAATATGGCATGTGTATGAGTTTGTTTAATATGCAAGACTGCCTACAAAATTTAAGTAGGTGTTGTTCGGTTATGTTCTGCCTCAGTTAAGGGTTATCGTTAAATTTAGGTATACGTCTAAGGTTAAGAAATGACGTAAATATTACGATAACGCTTAAAATTCAACTTTCTTTTCGGGCTATTATTAAAGTCAGGGGCCTGCGTCCTATACCCCACCGCTATAACCCCTATTACCACTTATTCCCATAAGACACGTTTCACAAATAGAATCCACCAATCCTGCTACAGTTAGCATATTGTCAAGGCAGGATTCCCTAAACAATAAAAGAATCCACCAGATGACTACACGGCAGCGTTAATTAGGAAAGCCTTAGGGCCTCGTAGCTTCGTTGGCTAGAGCGTTGGCTTCACTTAAGCCTTCCCTTTGTTGGCGTGGTTTCGAATCCTACTGAGACGACCGAGAGTTTCACAAGGGGTCAAAATAATTATTTAAATCTGCCAAAATCCTCTAATAGTTAGTATTTTTTATAATTTATCACCAGTTTTTGATTATATGCGTGACGATTACAAGGCCGTTTAGATCTCTACCATCACATCACCTGAACACTCCCCGCGTGTCTAATGACCTTCTTTAGGTAAAGTCGCTGCACAGAATATGTACAGAAGATCATCACGCTTTCCACTTAAAAGCGTGTAAGATAAAAATGAGCAGCAGTGGATAGACCTTCCGAACGTCTCCAAAAATAACATGTGTTTTTATGTGCCCAACCATAATTTTTCTACTAGTCGGTTGTAACATAACATAACATAAAAGAAAGACCTCAAGAAGCATGCTCAACTCGGTTTTGTCATTTCGATTACATACAAAATAGAGCCACATTATTATTAATTATAATTGTAGTATTCCTTTTACACGAACGGTTGCCAAGGTGACGGGTGGTGGTTGTAGCATAAAAACAGCATGCATTTTTAAGACCTCTTTTGGGGACTCTATACGATAGCAAGAATCGTATGACTCACAATTTTGCATGGAGATCAGAAGTTACATAAAAACAGGTTGCTGCCTGAATCAAAGTACTTTGTAAAGTTATACGCTTTGATTAGTAAATGGAGGCGTTCTTTTCACTAGTTAATTAGGCTGTCCGTGGTAAAACAAAATGTTTGAATTATTCATGCTAATGACTATACAGGAGCCGGCTTCATATTATATCGGGGTTTCATTAATTATCCATCAGTACATGACGCAGATATCTGCGCTCTAACTCAAAACTGAGAAAATCAATTTTTACTCAGGTTTTTTCGTTACATTTTGCGGTAAAAGTTGGTTGTCCGTTTTGAATTTTGTTAGTCAAACTAAAGTTCTCCTTAACCATCGCATGCATGGCAAATGGAATTTGAATCACTTGTTTCGGTTTTTTCGCCATCCGTAATCCCATGCTAACGAATTTTTCAATTTTAAATTTAACTAGTTTTCACAAGTTTTTAAGATGAAATGGCTTAAGGTGCGAAGTACACCAGTATCGTGAAGTAAAGGGTAACGTCTGGGCATATGGTAATATGTCCTGAGAGCTAAACAACATATCGAGTACCGATAATCCCTGCGTGTTTCCTAGCAAATTGCTTCTCCTCCAAATATGCGTGTGATGTTAATTTCGGAATTAAGGTTATATAGTCAGCTGCAATTCAGATACACATGAATTTACACATATCTTATATTTTACATTATAATTTTTCACCTTAAAACCAACGCTTCTGAATACGGCTGCCTAATGCTAAATATAACCGAACGAGAAAACCACAGTTCACAAGTTCTGCAGTTTAAGAAAAAAATGCGGGATCGAAGCTACTACTAGACCTTAACAATCTTGCAAAAATACCGGCACGTAGCCTGTAACAAGCAAAAATCAATAATGTTACGTGGACTTTGTATTCTTCTTGTCCCAGCTTCATCTTTCTCGACTTCATTGGACACCAGAGTTTTCTTGATCCACTCAACATGTGAAAGTCCCATTGTGCACGTGGTGCACTAGCCTTCACAAAGACATTTCCCCAGTTGATAAGACACATACCATGACCTTGTTCATACTGCCATTCTCGGCACTGATTTTATATCCTTTTTCGGTCTTCTCATTGACATCAAGTCCCATAAACTATTTGATCCTAAGACTTCTTTACACCTTAGATGTTCCAGTCTTATCCTGTCATCACCTAATCCACGTATTTCAACAATTCCTTCTTCGTCTACTTATCATCGTTTACATTCCGAGTTCTGATTTATCATACGACCCTCACAATTTAACTAACCTATCAAGCATTCTGTTGTACATTATATTTAAACTACTGGACCAACCATGTTGAGCCGCCTTTAAGTTAACCACAGCCAAGCTTAATTCATTCACATGATGGAGCTAAGCATACGTAGGCCTTCAACTGGTCCGTTGGCGGCACCTCTAAATAGGGTGTGTAAAAATTCCCTTGTGGACTGGTGCCCATGCGGGGATTACCAGTAATTAAACACCTGCACTGTGCCTGACAAATATCCAAATCCCCATCTCCACTACGTTTCATCAAGCCTAGCCAGAGCAACAATATCTTCCAGTATTGACTTAGTCAAAGCTTTTCATCAGATATCCATCGCACCAGAAGACATTCCAAAAATGGCGATTACAAAATAGCCTGTTCGAGTTTTTCAGGATGCCTTTTGGGCTACGCAACTCCACGCAAACTTTTCAGCGTTTCATCAACGAATTTCACGACATACCTTTCGTTTTTTGTCTGTATCGGCGATGTTCTGGTAGCAAATTCCAGTGAACATGAACACCTACAACATTTGCGTTTCATTTTTGAACGATTGAGCCAACTTAGCGTTTTCATTAATGTTTCTAAATGCGTTCTTGGTGTAAAATTGCTGTTTTTCCTAGGACATTGCGTAGATGTCTTTGGTTTTCATCCCATAGACGCCACAGTTTTAGCTATTCGCAATTTCACTACTACTACTACTACTACTTATTTTCAGCAACTGCACCATTTTATAGGCCTTGTCAATTTTCTATCAATTTTTATCCCTTCTTTGTGCTCAATTAATGTTAACACTTACTAACCTTTTACGCGGGAACAACGCGAGTTTTCTTTTCCAGACAGAGCTATAGAGGCTTTCAATCGTGCCAGGAAGCCTCATGCGGATAAAAATGCCATTTTTCACCCTATCACTGATGCCCCACTTTCAATTGTAGCTGAAGCCTCCAATTTTGGTATAGGTGCTGCCCTTCAGCAACAGACGCCACTGGCACCCAACCCTTGGCTTTCTACTCTGTCAACTTGACACCCCCACAAACTCGCAATAACACTTTTGGTAGAGAACTTCTTGCAATTCATTTAGCACTCAAGCATTTTCATAATTATATTGAGGACCGAGATTTTTGTATTAATACTGACTAAAAGCCTCTTAAGTATGCCCTTCTACTTCTTCTGACAAGTATTTACCGGGTGAGGCCCACCATCTCGATTTTATTTCTCAGTATACCACCCACATTTAATTTCTTAAAGGCCTTTATAATCAAGTTGCTAAATATCTTTCCCGGCCTGGTATTAATGCAATCACCCGCCCTTCCATCGAATTGGGACGCATGTCAGAGCTGCAAAACCAGCTGACTTTCACTGACAGCCTTCAACACACCAGTCTTCAGCTCGAGGCCACTCCTCTTTCTACCACCCCCGATACAATCTTGTGTGACGTATCACGCGGTGCCTCCCCACCCGTAGTGCCAAGCGAGATGAGACGATATGTTTTTGTCGCGTTGCACCATCTTGCTCACCCTGGCATCCGCACTACCCAATGGCCCCGTTTGGCCAAGCAGGACCACTGATATCCGCCAGTGGACTCATTCATGTTTGGCCTTTCAGAAGACCAAAGTCGGACGCCACAACAAAGCACCCATGGGAACTTTTCTCGCACTCGACGCACGTTTTGCACATGTTCATATCGATCTGGTAGGTCCTTTGCCCACATCTCGTGGTTCCGACTATTTACTTACTACGAGTGACCGATTTACTTGTTGGCCCATTGCAACTCCCCTAACTAACATAACACTGCAGATTCTGTTGCTCAGGCCTTTTTGGAAAACTGGATCTCCCGTTATGGCATTGCCTCAACTATTACCACCGATCGAGGCCTACAATTTGAGTCTAGACTTTTAAACAGCCTTACCGACCTCCTCGGATGTTCTCGCATACGCACGAAAGCATACCACCCCTCATCCAGTGGCTTACTCGAGCGTTTCTATCGGCACCTCAAAGCCTCGCTCCAAGCTCATGACAACCCTTTCCATTGGAGCAAGCATCTGCCTTTGGTCATGCTCGGTATTCGCACTGCACTCAAAGCCCGACTTGGAGTTTTCCGCTCCCGAACTTGTCCACGGTACTACCTTACAGATTCCCGTTGATTTTTTCGGGCACACTCAAAGCTCAGTCGACTTGGATCCCAGCGATGATGTGCAAAGATTGCGCCAAACCATGACTCAGCTTCGAGCCACTCCTCCACGTGCTCCAACAAGTAAGTTGTACATCGACTTGAAATTACTAACATGTTCTTTTGTATTTGTCCGTGTATATAGTGTTCATTGGCCACTGCAACAGCCCTATGATGGGCCATTACGATTATTATCTCACAAGGACAAGCATTTTACAATTGCCCATGGAGGTCACACCGATGTGGTCTCAGTCGATCGCTTGAAGGTGGCTTATACCGAGCCTCTTTCAACTTCTTCAAACAAAAAACCGCCACTCGGCAAATTGTCACTTGCTATTTCCAAGACTCCACTTCCGCCTAATAACCCTGCACTTTCCCTTATCCCCCAGATTCCTCCCGATATGCGCACCTTTCGTCATGTCCGTTTTCCCGATCGCTACCAACTTGTACAATATGCCTTATGAAACACGGCTGTCGAATCTCAATCTCTTTCTCTTGCGCTATAGACAGCTTCGGGGGGACCTGATACTAAAATTCCGCATACTACGCGTCCAGAACTGTTGTCTCGTCCCAGGTGATTTCTTCGAGTTAGCAACAACAACGAACTTGAGAGGTCATCCTCTCAAATTACGTGTGACTGGAGCAAGGCTAGACACTAGGAAGTACTTCTTCTCCAAAAGAGTACTCGAAGCTTAGAATATTCTTCCCCTGTATGTTGTTATGTCAGACTACTTGGAGGTTTTTAAGCGAAAGTTAGATCGATATAATGGTGCGAGCTACAAGACGAACTGAAAACTGCAAGAGTGACGTCAGCAAATAAGGTACACATGGTGCTACTAGCTATATTTGAGTAACATTTATTTGTTTGTTATTTTCGTTTGAGGTCTTGCACTCGCATAATTCCCATGTTGGGGTCCTCGAGGTCTTCGCTGCTTAATTATTTGCACACCTTGGTAACACCGTGAGTGTTCGCATCAGCTGGAACTGGCGGCCGTCGTCCATGAGGTATATGAACGTTCTTCCTTGTTTCGAACCGCAATGGACCGAGGATGATCTGGGCATATATTTCCGCCTTCAAAATCCCTCAACGGACTCCGCAATATGCAAGGGAGCATCTGGCTGATTAATGTGACCTCCGCATGCCCCCCGTTGGACCCCCCCCCCCCATCCAAGGGCGACAGTTTTTTCTCCTAAATATCACCGGTAGTTTTTTCACTGTGTGCTCTTTTTCAACTATGTTACACTATGTTGGCCTCGCCAACATATCGAGATACTATTTTTTTGATACCACAACTCGCATGTACAAATAGGGAATTCAAAGGTGACTCACCTACATCTCCCTTAAATATACTGATACTGATACTGCATAGCACTCTCACCTTTTCCTTCGATAAAAAAATTTTTAGACTCCGTTCTCCTAGGAGGGGGAATATTGTAGTGACCTGTAAGTCAGTTTTGTTTGACACAGTTACAATACGTTAAAAAAATAACTTGACACCTTTGAATAAGATGGACATCAAACACATTAATTTTACCTACAAAGGACTTTGTTCGTATTGACTAGTTTGTAACTGTTGGGATGCTGCTATCTTCGCTTCCTAGATAGCCTACTCACTGCCCAACAGAATACTCAAAGAGCAGTACACTACGATCACGAACACCCATTTAGGGAGAGCTTGTAGATCCAGCAGCATTTTTGTCATCTTGAGTGAATGTTTAATCTAGAAAATGTGAAGTTTATCCCTCCATAGAACGTGTTCTGAATGGTACGGTCTGAAAGAGTGAGTTCCGCTGTAAGCTCAAGAAAATGATGACCGAATGTATCAGGTGGACCGAAAACAGTCCAAGTTTGTCAGTAGATATTGCGACCGTTAAAGTCTCCGATTATCAGACATTCTTAGTTGAATAGGTCTTGGTCAGTTCCTTTAGGAGAAGAACGTCACGTTCGATAGTCTGAATCACACGTCAAATTACTCCGTAACTCTATTCATACCTGTAGTCGTAGTATGTATTGTTGGAATACCTTTATACTAGGTCTGCAGTGTGTACTAATTTTACCACGGACAACCAAATTATTCCTTTTTAGGTAGAGGATTTTGGCAGCTTTTGAATATTTCTTTTGATCCACTTGTGAAAAACTCTGTGGCCTCGGAGGGATTCAAACCCATGCCAGCTCCCGGTTGGGCTTCGTAGCTCAGTTGGCTAGAGCGTTGGCTGTACTAAAGCCTTCCCCTCGCTGGCGTGGGTTCAAATCCCTCCGAGGCCACCGAGTTTTTCACAAGTCGGTCAAAGGAATTATTCCTTTTATGGCATTATTTGCCGTAGTACGGAAAATGCTCATAGCCACATCGTTGTCCAATGGAAACCTCGGAACCCTAGAGGGTGGAAGAACATTCGCTCAGTTTTTCTGAAAGATAACTTGACGTACTGTCATTGGAGACCATCTACACGCATAAAAGCCAAGATCCGCGCGGCAGAAGGAATTTGGTTGCTAACGGTGGCGTAGCAATCGGCCTCCCATGGTCAACCTTGTGACCATTTACTCACGCCTTCCTGTCCGTCTCATGCTCCTGGTAGATTCGCTGTTGGAACCGCCGCATCTTGGCACAAACCACTCAACGTCCATGGTTCAGTGATAGCCTGCGGGTGACAAAGAGCAAAGAGGGACACGCGCTGATGCCTATGAATCTCGACTCACTTGTCTAACGAGATAGTTTGCGGGCAGCTGCTTGAAGAACTTCCTGTGCGTTCTTTGGACTCCATAAAATTCCGTCCAACCCGAGCTGTCTACCCGGACATGTGCTTTGGGAATCCTCTTGTCGTCAATCATTGAAAACTCTCGCATCTGCCCTTTATTTCGACAAATTTGATACTGGCGTCAGCTAAACACGACTGCTAGACGTGGCTTAGCTCCATCGTCATTAAATTCCCACTCGACTTCATCCTGCTGTTTTTCCCGTGTTAGTTATCGTGTCCACATATACGCGGTTGCTGATCCCTTGTGATGTGTCAAGGTGGATGTCATGAATGTCAGCCCATGTGATCCAGATCATTTTTCCGATCTAATCCAGCACAGCAGTACCTTCATCAGTGCCAGTATGGAATATTTTACCTTATCTTTCGCCAGAGGTATCACCTCACTCAACCAACAACTCAACTACTCGTTTCCTCCAGCCGGTGTTCTCCTGACACCTTCCTGCCAGCCATAGCCGCCAACATTGCAGATAACATACTATCGTTGGTGCGTTTCTCGTTCCTTCTGTCTGACTTTTCTTCTTCCGTTCGGATTTTCACCCGAACTCCGGACTGGGAAAGGAGCACTTGTACGGGTCTACGCCGGAAGCCTGCTGCAAAGCTGCGCCTCTCCCGCAGTCTGAGTTTTTGGCTAATCACAGCTATCCGATCCGACTAATCAAATTCAAGGCTAACTCATACATACCCCCACTTAATGCCCTGTAACGCACTCCCCACTGTCACTCGGTAGGCTGGCCTTCGTGGCATCAGACGTATGTCATAGTACGATTGCCAATCATTCTGAACTGCTGACAGAAGCGCACAGGCGTGTTCCAGGAAGCAGCTCAGAATAATAATAATAATAATAATAATAATAATAATATTAATAAGAGGCGATCAGTGGAGCATGGTGTTTATTGGCATGATGCTTCGGATTCTCCCTCGAACCCATCATCAGAAACAGTTGCAGAAAAGGGTAATCGGGGCACACGTTGTGTATTATTTATAGCGCGTGGTTGCCTGGATAGCATGCCCTATAGATACTACGCAACTTGCGCCCCGATTACCCTTTTCTGCAACTGTCTCTGATTACGGGTTCGAGGGAGAATCTGAAACATCATGCCGATAAACACCATACTACAACGATTGCCTCTTCTTCTTCCTCTTATTCTTATTATTCTGACCCTCTCAAATGGCATCCAACTGCTTCTCTTACTATTCGGAACACGGCGGGAAGGTTGTAGGGACTGAGCTTTGCCTATGGATGCTGCCACAAGCCCTTGCACCATCTGCCAGTCGAATAATTTCATCGGCAATCCGGTCCTCGTAGTAATGAGTTCTGTGGCCTCGCACTGATAGACAACGGGGATCATGGTTCATTTCAAGCGGGTTATAATATATTTGAATGGCTCCAGGAGCGTTTGCCAATATGCATAGATAGCCAGACGTAAGTAAGCAGTAATGGTTGCATTTTGAGACGTTCGACATTTCTCTTAATCGCAGATTCTATCCTTCTGCTAATTCCATCGAAGTCGCCATTAAGCTTCCAAAAACCGATGCAGAGTACTGGTAGCACAGGTATTAGCTAACAGTCCAGACACGTGTTTCGTCGATGCTCTGCTGCTGCATGACCCAGCTGCAAGGGGTTTGGCTCAATACTAGGTCAACCAGCATTCCCTATCTGCTTTCTGGTAGATACTCCAGTGTTGAAATTGCCGCTTTTTAATTTCCCATAAAAGTAATCATTAACTGAGAGAATAAATTAGTCTGAACTAAAGTTTGTAGGTGCCGACCAAATCTGCTATGAACATTTGGGCTGAAACCATCAGCCGCAGCGGTATAACCGCTTAAATTTAGCGAGTAAGTTCTGAGGAAGGTAAAAAGCCGCAATCTGCTGATCTGTTATTAAAACTGCGGTCATGCGGCCAGTCAGTTCAAGGTTCTGCAACTTGGTTCACGATAGCATATCGACGCGTGGTGCGAAACGGGCAATGTCCTTGGGTCAAACCATGCACTCGTTCGCACACGCGTAAAAATGCATCTCCCATCCGCACCCAAAAGGCCACGTGCTAGGCGTCTTGATGTCACGAAAATCCGAGAACCATGAACACTCGAGACTTTGAGTAGAAAAATCCGGTCCCATTTTACAACCCGAGCCAGTGGGAGAAGACAGCGGCCAGTAATCCTAGCTGAAGTAATCAACCGAGAAAATTCCTGGATACACTGAGCGTCGCCTCAGTGGCTGGGTCAGAGGAAGAACTTTGCAGTTGTCCACTCCGGTGACTCGAACCATGTCCCGTACAGAGGATTCCTTCCGCCAACTCCAGAAAATGATGGCAAAGTCAACTAGATATGACTGGAAGAAATATTCGGTTGAAATTGCGACCTCAAGTGTTGTCGATACTCCAAAAGTCTACCAAATTATCCACGAAGTTAGTAATAAGCCCTTCAGACTGACTGTTCACGATATGAATATCAGCCCTATTACTGACAGCTCCGCAAGGGTAGAGTGATAGAATGAGTACTTCGAGCACCTTCTTAGCTTAGAAGCTGAACATACCACGCCCACGCTTTCCTCTAAAGCGAAGTTTTAGCTCTCTCCAACCAATGCAGTGTCATGCGATCCCTCTTCTGAAGGATAAGTCTATGACGTAACACAGAGACTGCGAAACAGCGAGGCACTTAGTGAGGACAGGAGACCCACCGAAGTCTACAAGCTTTTATTCGACGCTGTTTCCTTAGCTCAATGAGATGATTGAACAAGCGTGGGGAGTCGGGGTCGTTCCTGATGACTGGTGGTCGGGCATAATCGTACCTGTCTTCAAGAAGTGGGAAAAGATACATTTCGAGAACTAACGCAGCCTAAGCCTCATCGATTTTGCTGCAAAGTCCTTCGGTGTTGTCCCCCTCAGATGATTTCGGGCTGTGCTTGACTCTGGGACGAGGCCCGACCACGCCAGATTCCGAGCTGGGCGTAAATGTGCTACCCAGATATCCACACTAAGGCAAATTCTGGACTCCACCATAGTCATTAACAACTTACGACCGCCTACATTGTTGACTTCACCGCTGCGTTCGATTCCGTCCACCGTGAGTCTCTGTGGCAGATAAAGGCACACGATGGATTACCGAAAAAAATCACGGCCGTGATCAATGCTCACTACTGTTTCACCGCAGCACGAGTTCTGGTCCAGAAAAATCTGTCACAACCAGCCAAGAGCCAATGACTGACTTTGGGGAAATACTACACGACGTCGATAATGTTCAGTGTGCACCGGAGCGCCGGCTGACTGATGTTGACTGTACAATGGATATTGCCTCGCTAGCCTCAAGTTTCAGTTATTTGAAATGTATAGTGTCACGGAGGAATGAGATCGCTAAACCCGTTTATTTACCCATAAAAACTGGAAAGACTAAAGCGTTTTCAAGCTGCAGCCCTCACCAGGAGAATACAACTTATGAGCTTAATGGTTGTTAACACGAAGAGGTAGACAATTTCAAATAACTCGGGCCAATAGCAGAGTCAGGATGACACTACCCCTCGAATCGATGCTGTTCGTCGGGTTCTCTCAAAGCTTGGAAAGGGTCTGCAGACCAGACGCGACATTACCATCGCCACGAAGGTCAGCCCAGTTGATCCGCCTCTACGGTTGTGAATGCGAACACTGGAGGTATTTGAATACTGTTGTTTGACGACCATCCTTCGAGTGTAGTACTCTAGCCGACAGCATAGATTCAGCCGAGTCAATTCCAGAGAATGACTTCACGAGTACAAGTGCTGACCCCCTGTAGTGGTGACGACACTCTCCCACCTCGCCATCCTTTCTATTGCAGTAGAAGGCCCCGGATGTGTTCGACGTCCCCACTCATCGCCTGTCTCAAATGAAATGTGAAAGGATAGACATCATTGTCAAAAGTGCGCCTGAATACTGCTGCGTGATATTCGATTATTGAGGCTTGTCTACAAGCCAAACTACATTGAGGACGCACAGGCGGATTAAGTTAGCATACTTAGGAGAGATTTCAATGGAGAAGCGGCTGGAAGGAGTTTTTAGTCTACCGCGCCAACTGAAGTCGCAGGAAGACCTAGTCACTACGACCTTCAGATCCGGTTCCGAATAGAAAGAGGTGGACGCCGGTTGAGAGGGCTATTGTATTCTGCAGAGAACAGACTTGGACAAGTTGGCAGCCGGACCAGGGCACACGTCAGGCGCCGTGAGAGCAGTGCCCCTTGAGGGAGGGCATATCCGAGTCGACCTTCTGATTGCCGTCTAGCGTTGCAAGTACGCGCGAGAAGCGCAGCTTGCAGCAGGCGCCCGTAGTACGTCAGTTTAATTTAAACCATTGTAGTTATTCAGAAAAATATGGTCAACAATTTTATTTATTTACTATTGACAGAAGGGGATTGTTGGATATGGAAAATAGTTAATGTACTAAGAAATTCGGGATAAAATTATGTAAGTGAAATAATCCATCTGCTTGGGGGATACTGATATTCCAACTAAACAACCGGTGGGGAGTGTAGTATTGTGAGCAACTGCAGGTGAGGGCCATAAAGGTTGCCGACGCTGAGAGAGAGAAGAGCGTTGTTGCTCGTGCTGGTGGAGAGGGTGAAAGTCAGCTGCTGCAAGGGAGAGGACAGCAGCCATCTTCACCAGCGAGCAGTTTCATCGATCCTATCTTGGATTCCCACCAAAGGTGTTCTAACGATTCAAGCAACTCCATTAGATTTCATGGGACGTTGCATTTGGAGCTCGTCCCCCAGGTCTTCGTTTGCATGGCCTCACTTTTCCAAGGGACGAAAAATCAATAATGCTCGCGGTTCAAGCGGAGGGGCCACGTGTATGAGACGCGCAACCATGTGATCACGTGCTGAGCTCAGACAACCTAGTATGCGTCGCTTTTGCACCTGGGATGAGATTCAGAAGCTGCGCTCACAGCCGCCTCGAGCTCGGCCCTTCCCCCGCCGGCTACCCGAATTGCATCAGTCGACAAGGCGGTCGCTGCGGCGGGTGCGCCGCTCCTCTAGCGCACAGGTGAATAGCCTGTCACAGGAATTTGCGTCACTCGACCTTCCGGAACCGACTTTGCAGACTGCCTCCCCAAGTAAGCCCTACAAGAAACAACCCACTAAGTCAAGTTCGACCAGACTGCCAAGTCTGAGCCTTGATGTCAGGTCTGTTGTCAGTGAGTCTGCGGACAGGACATTGCTTGGAGATCAGACGCTATCAGCCCCCGAAGAGATAACCGGTCGCAGTGGGGACTCCCTATTCAAACCCCCAACTGCCCAGCGGACTAGGAAGCGTCGCAGGAGAAAGCGACCTATAAGACGGTGCACTAAGAAAGGACGTCATCACAGCAGTCACTTGTGAGTGTCCAAGCTGGACTTCAACCCCACTGCCAGTACGAACTGAATCAGGATATATACTGCACTAAACTTAAATCATGAGACTGGTAATGTGTAATAAACAACATCTGCAATTATCGGTTTGCTGGTAGTTCGCTCGGTGTAGCCAATAACAGTAATCTACCAAAGATATTTTTTGGTTTGAGTGAAATGGTAGTGGGTGTGGCCGTGGGACTGAATCTTTGGATCAGGTCCTAGCATAGCCCTAGGTGTATGCTGTTGAGTCAGGTTGCAGTGTTATTTTGGCGAATAGCAGAAGAACGCGTTTATTCAATACGAAATACCGATAGCAGTTTGACTCTTGACTCGTTGATACCCCTAGACCTACCCATGCGTCTCCGAACAAGGGCGGGCTTGGTGATAGTGACCTAATGTGTCTGTATCGTGTGAAAGCCAGCCAGCAATAGATTGGATTACGCTGGAGTTTGTGGACGCCTGTAAATGGTTGTTCTCAAGGCTGAATATGTGAATCTTATTCGCCCATACGCGTT
This sequence comes from Schistocephalus solidus, assembly GCA_017591395.1. Lineage (NCBI taxonomy): Eukaryota > Metazoa > Platyhelminthes > Cestoda > Diphyllobothriidea > Diphyllobothriidae > Schistocephalus > Schistocephalus solidus. The sequence continues at coordinate 40,270 of WEDG01011462.1, forward strand.
AATAACATGATTTCTGGTGTGGTATATGTCAGGGACGCATAGCGTATGTTCATTTAGTATGCCTGCAGCTCCTGGGCACCGAAGGGAATGAAGAGGTGGAATATTACTTCGGATCAGTTAACATACAATTTAGAGAGCGTTCACTGATTGTGAAACGAGTGGCTCTAAACAGCGGCAGGGTCAATTCAACGACCTCTGCAGAGTTGCAGTTGCGGCAGCAGCAGCGAGGTGATGAAGTCTTCGCTAAACAGGTACGCAAATAGAGCTCTGACACTGGTCAAGATGATGCAAGCGGCATTTAAGGCATCACATGGGACCTCAGGTTTCGCGTCTGCTACGCCGAACGCGTCAATCCCTGTATCCCACGTTGGGGGCAAATACGCTGTAGGGAGACGTAAACCCGTCTGGCTTACTTTGTAGGAGTTGCTACAGAGTCCTACTTTACGGCACTTGCCGATCAGTCGACGGACGCCATAACCGAGTCAGCCACTACCGCACGACCATCCTTCCGGCTTGACTTGAGGCCCCTTGTCCAGCTGCGCCGAGTTACGGCTGCACCAACAAACAGGGCCTTCGCGTGCGCGCGTTGACCGGCCTGGCTTGTCACATTTGGGGGCCTCGTGATCATGCCATCCCTGACTCAGCCAATCACTCTCTTATGCGGACACTGACGTGTCAGACACGCGCAAACAGCGTGCCGCTGCTCAAGCGCTCCCGAATGTGCGCTTTGCTCTGACCCACGGCCAAGCCACCAGCTCACCGCACCTTGCCCTGTGTACAGACTAAAGTAACTCTCTCAGCTCTGCCTTCTGTCATTAAAAAAGGAGGAAATTAATCTGTATGGGTAAACCTTAACCTGGTATCCACAACCTCCAGAACCGTATACCGGCCACCACGCCACCGCCGTGGTGTTGTAGTGTTGTGGTTTGCAACGGCCGAATTGGTCCCAGAAGTGGGGTTGACTATTTGGAGCCTGGTACGGAAATGTCCAAGCAGGACAATGCCTACTTGCAGCGCGTGTCTGCGGTGCGAGCAACTGACAGGTTTTGGGTCAATGTTGGTAGTGATTTCCATGGACATTTTTATTTTGCTGGTATTGGTGGGGGTGATGGTGGTGGCTGTAATAGTAGTAGTAGTGGTAGTAATGACTGATGAAAAGTATGTTACTGATGGAGGAGGAGGCGGCGGTGGCAGCGACATTGGCATTAGTTTTGTTGTTTCAGTGGATACTAAAGTATCAGAATTGCGTATATGCCCTCTCCCCGAAAGGATACGGGAATAGGTATGCCCCCCATCAAGTAATATAGGTGTATTTCCGCTAACTCCCGGGAAGGGTAAATATTATCATGTCCTATCAATAACATAACCTTAACCCTAATCTTAACGCTTAACACCGACCCTAATTTTCCTGGCATTTGATGCATAACCACCTGTATTACAGGTGATTCCTGTTCCCATGTGCTGCCGGGGGGGGGGGTAACTGCCCCATCCCATAAAATCCAGGATATTTAATGAATTCCCACAAATGCAGATTCTTAAAGGCATTTACCGAAATAGTCAGTTCTGAGACAGTCTTTCTAATGCAGATTGCCGTTTGGGTCATATTTATAGACGCACTCAATCATGAAAACTCGTTGCCGAGACGAATAAACGCCCACAACATAATTCGGCAATTAATGTGCCTCAAATCGATTTAAAATCTCTTATAATAAGTTACTTCTTTAAAAACACTTGAATTAGATATTTCGCTGTCGAATTTCAATTCAAGGAAAAAATGGGACTTTTGACCATTTTTTTGAATTCGCTGAAAATAAGGGTCGCAATGTCTGCTGAAAATGAAAGAACTCACTTATTTCCTTCTATTGGAGCGGTTTTCGCCATACTTTTTACTTTTCGGCCCAGTTCTAAGATTCCAAATGCACAACCGAGTGGCCAAATTTATACTAAGATTTTGCGACGAAATGTTAATCTTCTGCCCTTTCCGTATCCATTTTCCGGATTAATTAACAGTTACCTGCAGAGTATTATTGTCTGGACATCTTTCGCATACGGCGTGACAGAGAAAAATGACGGCAACTGGCGGATTTTCATATAGATGCTTGTTTTCAGTCCCATTATCGGTGCGGTAAAACAAAATACTCTCGCACAAGTTTACTACCGGTTTTTTGGCATAAGACATCACAAATTCGCAAAACTGAATTTTTAAAACTAAATTTATCTTTGTTTTCCCGAAAACAATTCGATTTCTCTTATCTCTATTTACCCAATTTTCGTGAAGGCAAGTTCAAATTTACCGTTCTCTGAAGGGATATATTTAAAACTTTTCCAGCTTATTCGTTTAGAGAACAAAGCACACAAACAAGAAGGTTTGGTCCAGAATGTGCAACAGCGTAGAAAACACAAAGGAATCAAGAAACGTCGGATTTGGCCCCATTTTGCCTACAATAAACAGAGCTGAAATGAACTCTTCCTTATCAAAGAGCTTTTTGCGCCTCAACTCAGTACAAAGACCCAAGTAACAGCTTCAAAGGTGTGCCATACTACCACCTTAAATTTAAAGGATGACAGTTAATGAGTTAGGCAATCTACTGTGTAAACAATCCCTACCTAAGAAGATGCCTAAAAATAGTAACGCGAACTTTAGGTGTTAAGTGTATGAACTGATCGGCAGCTCAATCTCAGCCCAATAATGACAAGTAGTCTTCGGTTAGACTTAAATGCTGAGCCAGATCCCTGGGTTCCACCGGTCCCTGTACGACGAAAACGCAGAAGCGATGAATATTCTGCTGTTAAAAGATAGCGAAAACGGATATGTCCTTAAGGTAAATAAACATCGACTTAAATAAAACTGCGTAGGACACCGGTATAATAAACCCTGGGTAATACAAGTCGTTTTTTGCGAAATTCCCGGAAGAGCAAATATCCCCATGTCATAGCCCTAGCCCTAACGTTGACGCGAACCTTAAACCTAACCCCTACGTTAACCCTAACCTTTTATCCTTGGAAAGTAGTGCGACGCCCCCAAATAGGGTGGGCTACTATTCCCGGGTCTTTCTGAAAACTGAATGATAACAAGCTTGTAGAGTTCACAAAAAGCGGAAAGTATATGCAAAAAAAGAGACCTGGTAAAATGGTAGTCGCAAATGTGCATTGACAGTGGTATGAAAGAATTGGGTACTTATCACTTTTTTCTTAACGTTCCATTGCTTTCGGAAGCTGAACTCCCATTTTATACATCGGACCACCTTGCGTGTCGAGCCTGTGAAACAGTATGCCAAGAATCCTCACTGGTTCTAGTGCATTTGAATGAGGCGACGCTGTGGCGTTATGCGGTGGCAACTCCGCCTAACAATGACAGTATCGACAGACACTTAGTAAGCATACTTGCGGAGTGGTCACCCCAGTGATGTTGAATCAGCGCCAGCCCTACCCAACCGATGAGCCCCCCGGCCGATTCTAAGCCTTCGCTTTCAGAGGGAAAATCAACTTTAAGTGTTGAAGTTCCTACTTTATGTACCACAGAGATGCATGGTCAGTACGACACACTTGTATGACTTCAGCTTGTCGTCGATACGGGTGCTGTGGTGGTCCACCCCATCGAAGGGTCAGCTGGCTTTGGAGATTCAGATCGTGATTTTGTCATTGAGTGGGATATTTATGAAAATTGCGCCTTCAATTAAGCAAGCATGTCTCCACTGTAAGGAAGTAGTCACTGCTTAACGTGGCCGCTAGTGTGCCGTGGTGCTAGCCCAACTCTCCTGTAACTGTCTGGTCACTTTTATTTAACCGTACTGTTTGCTTTGATGACCGTACACAACCTTGCTGGAGCTTCCCCGATTGGCACGTGTGCTGGATGATCAGGTCGTTTGAGATTTGATTAGTAATCCTTCCATACCTACTATTCTTTTCCTGCCATTAATAGTCAGGGGCTGCTGATTGCGACTATGGCAATTCCTACATTAGGTCTATGTATGGGATAGTCGGAGCCATTCCCTGTGGTACTATTAATTTCATCGGTTTCATGGCGAAACTCTCCAGACTGCATGGCATGACTGCCTCTTTTGCATGCTCAATCATCGTCTTTCGCCCATTGATATGGTGGATATTGGATGTGGAATGGGAGATACAGCCCAATTCGTTGAACCTGTCGGAGTGCTAATAGAGAGTGGAGATGGGCTTTTATTTCGTGAAGATGGTGAATTCCCTGTCCTCGAGGAAGTACGGGGCATGTTGCGTAGCTACGGTTGATTCGGACCCCCGTCCAAATGTGCTCCAGTTCAGTTCGGTAGGTATCTTTGTGAGAAAGAAGGATATCGGTTCGGTTTAACCTGTTTCTGAAGAACCGCGCCCACTGTAAATTTGGAGTTGACGACCATGATGGAGATAGGTGCGTCGGGAGAAAAGTGGGCATAAAGTAAAGTTGTCATCACTTTGTAAAATCAGCGATGGCATCTGCGAAGAGCTCGAACGAACCTTGGAAAACAAGTGTGAGCAGCTTTCTTGCAGGCCAATGACATCAGCGTAAGATCAGCCTGAGGACCAAGCTTCAAGTAAACGACGCTTCCATAAAAACTATTCTCCCCCTAGAATATGTGTGCCCTCATAAATATTATATTTATGGCGATTACACTTAGATTTCAGAATTCCTCTCCCCTGTCTTGTCTCCTTCCAACGGCAGAAACATGGGCCAGGAACAATGCTGATTAGAGGTACCCTTTTACTTTCAGTTAAGATACCCGTGCCAAATGATGGGCTGGCCTGAAGGCAAATCCCTCGGGTCATCCCTCTACGGCATCGCTGATACCATCCGAAGAAGTTGGGTCGACACGGTGAACACTCCACCGGAGCGCATTTTGGACCTGGGGTCTTCCATCTGCGAGATTAACGAACACAGTATCAGCACACAGAAGGCAGCCACTATGCGACTACTTCTATGTGACAAATATAAATACGCATAGAACAAGATTTGGGAGACCGTGAGGTGAAAGACAACCCCAGGATCGCAGACAATGTGGGGATAAAGGACGATTCATGGTCACGGAAGAACGAAGGTTATTTGATCAGCTAGGGGAGCCTACAAACTCGATGGTAGCCTCGACACCAGTTGGAATCAGAGAATTTGGCAGCTGTTTTCCGGTTGCGCAGCAACGAATGGTACGTCTGAGAATGTGCCTAAGCGTAAAGTTCAGATCCGTTCTTCGACCAAATGCACTGAACTTCAAAAATACTGCTTGCAACTAAGAAGAAACTCGATCTCAACCGGGTTCTAGCGCTGGTAAATTCGGTTCATAAGTGCGGATCCCCTTATCGTCTCAATCAGTGCCCAAGTTTTTTTGCAACTCTCAGGCGTAAATTTCTTATAACTTTGCTATCTTTTCATTAGCTCGAGTCACTGCGTCTTGCCTATGGGTTTCAAATTACAGGATAAATTTCCTTTGAGCAATAACCCTGAGAAATACCCCATGAAAAATTATCATACATTTTCATGTCTTTGGTTGTTTGCTGTTTGCCAATAGGTTTGAGACCGCTAATTATGGGAACCTTCTCATTTCCAGCTCACGCATCTATACCAGTCAACAATAGCCTGCCCATATAATGAAGGATTTAGGAGTCACAACAGTTTACTAAGCCTTATCCGCTATCTCCTGTCGTCGCATAACACTAATAAACCGAAATACAGGAACAGCAAATGAATACGATGATCAACATGAAGAATGGAATGATCATCATTGGATCTTGTAGCATAAAAATCCACATCCATCAATCCTGCCACTCGAAATACCCACTGCTTTCTTCCATTGCTGTTATTCGGGCGGGACTAGAATGTCGGTACTGACGTGTTCGGTAGCACTATTTTTGAAGATCGAGTAACATGGATTAAGAGCAAATAATTTGGTAAAAATCCGGTGGTAGGTCTAGATTCTAGCTAACCTTTGCTTTAGAGTTATTAATAATTAACTGGTCTTAGGACACACAAAACTTGAACAGTGCAAGACGATTTTTCCTACAATAATCTAAAAAGCACCACTTGAACCAAATGCCTCATGCTGGAATTAATGTACAAGAATAAGATTTCCGTAACAGAACAGACTAGCGATGTGAGGACATAATCAGGCTTTAAAAACTGTCGTCGACGCACACCGCCTATAAAAACCTACTTTTAATACTGTTTACGTGATCTCCATGCGATCACATAAATGAGCGCCTGTAATCGTCCTACCTGTGACCGGAGGACGTTGATAATATGCTCCGATGATTCAATCGGATCAAAGAGAGTCCACTTCAACATGTATAAATTAGTGAGAGATGGAAATTCGCCGAACTGACACTCAATTTGATTAAGTGTGTAAATCATTTACGCTGTGGGTGTTGTACCCCCTAAACGGGCGACGTGGTAGATGCATTAAACCAAGACGGGGTCCACATCAGGGCATGGCAAGCGTTATTCTGGTTGCACTACCATAACAAATGCCGAACATGGGGGATGTGTTGGCACGCCTAGGGGCGGCTAGGGCCTAGGGGCAGAAGTCGCGCCAGCCACCTGCAACCTCTCCAAGCTCCGGCCTTCTTGACTCTGTCTTAACGACGGGCATAGGTGGGGGAGGAGGAGAGAGTGCGGTAGATGCAGCGGAAGTCAAATATCACTTTAACCTAAATCGCGCGCATGTCAGCGTACATACACAACACTGCTGTGGAGCATACGGTGGACCTCGTAGAAATCGACGGTCAAACTATCGCGTGTGTACACCCGCAGCACCCCAATTAACCGTCTGCACAGCCCACGCACATTCACACACCGCATGGGCCTATTAGGTTATATGCGTCTTCATGAAAACCTGCGGTAGAACACCACCGGATATACCTTAACACTACATCTCTCCTCATCAGTCTCTACACCTCACATGATAACACGCAACACCAAAAATAACATGTTCTCAGTCTGCATAGCTGATTGAGAGGCAAGTATGATCCTCGGCTCCTTCTCCATGTGGCTCCTCTGTTGCATGTGTGATCTGAGCTTGAGAATATCCCGGGGCGATGAGCGCCGTGGGTTGGAAGGTTGCCAACTGATAATAACAGTCAGACTTCGCAGTCAGTCCAGTGTGTGTTGTGTGGAGTGGCCGACTGGTGGTCTGAGAGTCAGGCTGCGATGACTCCTTCTTAACGTGACCTCTGGCTATCTCACACATGTGAGATGTGAGCCATTCAACGCCCTGTTGTGTGAAATCTTGGTGCTTGTGTTTGGGGGTCCAGGTCGTGTATGCACTATGCGTAGATGAGGTCACCAGCAGCTGCGCACACTTCCGCATCAGACAACTGACCGGCTTGGACGGTGGTCTGAATGTGAGGGTGGGGGAGAGAGTGAGGTCGACGGCTCAGCGAATTTTCCTCACTAAAAAGAATCTGACGCGCTTGAAACTATCATGGTGCGCTAAAAGCCGTGGCTTGGAAGGTTGCCAACTGTCGGGATAACTCTGACCGCGTGGTCAACCCAGTGTGTTTTGTGTGGAGTGGCTGACTGAGAGTCAGGCTGCAATTGATTCTTCTTAATGTGGCCTTTATGGCACTCCCACTCCATAGGATCCGAGCCAGGTGTGGTGGCATGCCCAGGGGTGGCTACGGCCGCACCAGCCACCTGCATCTTCTCAGGCCTCCGGTCTTCTTGACTCTGTAATGACACAATGCTCAGGTGGGAGAGTAGGAGAGAGTGCGGTAGCTGCAGCGCAAGGTTACTATCACTTAAAACTAATCCACGCGCAATTCGTCGTCCCTGAAAAAGCTTTCTGTGGAACATACGGTGGACATCGCCGGACTACGATGGTAAAACTTTCGTGTGTGTATGTGGTCTTCTGCAGCCGGCTGCGGCTCGCAGATCGCAAAATACGCGGTCGTAAAACTTAAACAAACAACAATACCCCCGTCTATATCCCCCCGCTATACTCTCCGGGCTGCTCGAGTGAGTCCAAACACACTAGCAGCCTGAAATTTTCATTCCCTTTTAGACAATCTGAGCAGCAAACGGCTGAAATGGGGGGCGGCGTTAGTTGCTCGGGACATGGCGCGCTGCAAGGTGGACACTGCTGCCCTGTCATTGGTAACTTCAACGCCCGCGTCGGAACAGACCACGCTTCCGGGCAGGGAGGACTGGGTCCCAATGGCCTCGGTGGGTG